>WSFP011340651.1:0-37275 GCA_009831015.1 Picea engelmannii | reverse complement strand
ACTAGTGACACATACAATTACCACCGGTGGAACACATCCACCACAATAGCACACAACTACTGTATTGATATCATCCTGCATCAACAATGTCATCAACTGCATCACCTCTAAGTTGTACTAGCATGATGCAAATACATCATATCTAAGTTGTACTTGTGTGATCCAGAGTATCATCTACATCATATATAATCCGTACTAGCATGATGCCAATGCATCATATCTAATTTGTATGCCACCTCTAATTTGTACTCACATGATGTAGATCAGTGCCTCACTGTTTCATCTCTAATTTGTATGATCATATCTAAGCCATACTAGCGTGGCATATCTAGCATGATGCCAATGCATCATATCTAAGTTGTATGCCACATCTAAGCTATACTTGCATGATCATATCTAGCATGACACAAGCCCTCATGCATCATCTATAATATGTATGATCATCTCTAAGGCATACTAGCATGACATATCTATCATGATGCATGGCCACTGCATCATATCTAATATGTATGCCACATCTAAGTGGTACTCGCATGATCATATCTAGCATGATGCGGCTCACCAACATCATCTCTAAGTCATACTAGCATGACATAACTAGCATGATGTCAATACATCATATCTAAGTTGTATGTCATCTCTAAGCTATACTCGTACGATGATTCTCAAGCCATTGTATCAAAAAATCCAACCATCTGTATCATATCTGAGTTGTACTAGTGTGATCATAATTAGCATGATGCAAGAATCATCTCTAGGTTGTATGACCACCTCTAAGTTGTACTAGCATGATACAGATCCACAACTCACTGACAGTCGATGATGCCACATATCAATGCTCCCTCCCAACCAAGGAAGCCATCTCCTCCCTTTCAACCAAGGGAGCAATATCCACAAGCCCCAACTTGTCCCTCAAGTATGCAAACTTTATCTTGGGCAAAGGCTTTGTCAAAATATCTATAGTATGCTCATCAATGGAGATATACTGGAGAACCACTTCTCCCTTCTGGAATTTATTGCGCAAAAAATAATACTTGATCTCAATGTGCTTCAACCTATTATGGAACAATGGGTTCTCTGACAGCTTCACACAGATCTAGTTATCACAATATATCACGGTCGAAACTAACACCTGATCAAATAGTCCAAAAACCGGCTTACAGAGCCACACTGTGTCTGTATAAGCATCACAAGATGAAATATACCCTGCTTCTGCAATGCTGAGTGAAACAAACTTTTATTTCCTGCTATCCCATGAAATCATAGCAGATCCCAAACTGAAACACATACCAGAAGTAATCTTTCTTCCATATGCACTCCCTGCCCAATATGAATCAGTAAATCCATGCAACTATACCTCAGTGTTTAAGGCATATCTCAAACCATAAGTTATCATCCCACGAAGATATCTCAAGATATGTTTTGCAACTATCCAATGCTCTTGTCTAGGTTCCACCTAGAACTGGCTCAACATGTTCATAGCAAAGAAAATGTCTGGCCTAGTATTTACCAAATACATCAAGGAGCCAATCAACTTATGGTATAGGGATGAGTCTACTAGATCAGAATCAGAGTCTCTCAACTTCCTCAAATCTGTCACCATGAGAGTTTCCATGGATTTGCAATCCATCATCCCAAACTTCTAAAGGATATTTACAACATACTTCCCTTGTTTGAGGAATAATTCACCACGCTTCTACCATACTTCTAATGCCATGTAGTAGTGCATGAGACCAAGATACTTCATATCAAACTATGAGGCTATCTCCTTCTTAGGAACAAATCATGAGAGGCTCTGCACCTGTTAGGAACAAATCATCAACATATAACAGTAGAATCACAGGTGTATTATTCACAACTTTGTAGTAGAAATTTGGATTGGAATGACTCTTGGAAAATCCAAGTCTCGTCAAGTAGCTATCAATATGTGCATACCAAAATCTTGGAGCTTGCTTGAGTCCATACAAGGCCTTCTTCGATCTTCATACATGGGTTTCTTTTGGGTGTACCTCAAAAACTTGATGTTTCTCTATGTATACTTCTTCCTCAATCACTCTGTTGAGAAAGGCGGTCTTTACATCCATCTGATGTAAACTCCAACCCATGGAAGCTGCTAGAGATATGATGGCTCTAATAGATGTATATCTGGAAACCGAAGAAAATGTCTCATCATAATCTTCTCCCTCCTACTGAGAGAATCCTCTAGCCATAAATGTCGCCTTGTATTTATCAATACTTCCATCTACATCATGCTTTATCTTGTAAACCCACTTTGAAGTAACTACAAACTTATTTTTAGGTCTAGGCAGAACTTCCCATACATCGTTTTTCATAATAGATTGGTATTCTTCCATCATGGCCTCCTTCCATTGTTTTTGCTTGACTGCTTCTTCAAAGGTGGAAGGTTCTGCATGAATGATATTTTTCATGAGCGTTGCATAACTGGAAAACCTTTTGGGTTTCTTTATTTGTCTGAAGGTTCAACCGGGAGATTTATGTATTTCTTCTTCTTGCAAGGTGGATTCAAGCCATGCAAGTTGCTTTCTAGTCTTAGGTTAAACAAGTGGTTCCACATGCTCATGTGGTGGTTCTAGATCTTCACTGGGGTGTTCTGGAGAACATGTGCTTTCTTCTTTGGTATCTTCATGTTCCTTTTCTTCGTTGGAGTCTATGTAATATTATATAGACTTATTGAATGCAACCCTTTCATAAAAATTCACGTCTCTGCTGATTTCAACCTTATATTGTCTTGGAACATAGATTCTATATGCTTTTGATGATTCACTATATCCAACAAATATTCCTTTCTTTCCTAAGGGTTCCCACTTCTTTTTTTATCATTGGGAACATGAATGTATACAGGACATCCAAGGATTCTCAAGTGTTCAATGCTTGGCTTCTTTCCTAAGAAGGCTTCTTCTGGAGTCACGTTCTTCAATATTCTATATGGACTTCTATTTTGAATATAAATAGTTGTCAAGGCTGCTTCTCCCCATAGGAACATAGATAGATTTTGATCATTCATCATTTCCTTGACTGGTTCTTCAATAGTTCTATTATTTCTTTCAACCACACCATTATGTTGAGGATTATGAGGAACAATGAGCTCCCTCCTAATCCCATCTTCTTTACAAAAGGCAATGCGATCCTTGGAGGTGTATTCTCCTCCATTGTCATATCTTATTATATTGATCTTCTTATCTGTTAGGTTCTCTACTTCATCCTTGAATTATTGGAATTTTATAAATACTTCATTCTTAGTCTTTAACAGATACAACCATGTCTTTCTTGAGAAGTCATCTATATACATAACATAGTAAAGATATCCTCCTAGAGACTTCACTGGCATAGGACCACATACATTTGAATATATTAGGTCTAAGATTCATTTGGATCTATTCTCATTGCTTGGGAATGGTTTCTTGATATTCTTCCCAAGTGCACATCCTCTGCACACACCTTCATGTATGGATTGTAATTATGGTATGCTTACAACCATCTATTTTAGGGATGGAAAGGCTTGATAATAAAGTTGAACATACCTTCTATGCCATAACTCACTAGGGTTGATTTCATCATGTACTAGGGATTGAGTATTCTGATCTAGGAGTTTATACAATCTTCCTTCATGAGTTCCAATGACTCTAGCATCTTCTATATTTGAATCTTTAGACCATACAAGAAATTTTCCATACACAAAAGCTACTTTATCTCCTCTCTCTTCCAAACAAGAAATAGATACTAGATTATTTTTCAAACCAAGAACATATAAAACATTATTAAGATGAATAGATTTACATGATTCCATCTTGATAGTAGCTTGTCCAATTCCCTTGACTGCATAAGAGTTTGTGTCTCCAGACTCCACTTTATGAGGTGTCTCCTTTTCCTTCATGCTTTAGAAATTCTTACGATCACCTATCATATGCCTTGAAGATCCACTATCATTCAACCACATTTCCTCTTCAATGGTTCCAGGAAGAGATGAATAATACAAAAAATTTGTTTCATCATGTTTTTTCTTCTTTGAAGGTTCTTCGTCATTAGCAATTGATGTGTGATGTCTCTATTTCTCTTATTTGTTTGTTTAGGGAAATTCCTTTTGTAACTGTGGCCATGATCATGGACATCAAAGCATTGTACCTTAGAAATATATCTTTTGAACTTCTTTCTTGAATCAGATCTTTTCTTTCCTCCATGTCTTTTGAACTTTGTTGCAAAGGCTTAAGCATATTCTTCCTTCTGGGGTTTTCCTTTAGAGTTCAACCTTGTCTCTTCTTGTGCACAACATGTCCAAATTTCTTCTATCGCTGGGAAATCCGTCCTTGTATTCATGCTTGTTGCAAATGCAACCCATGATCTAGAAAGACCATTGAGTGACATGTTCACAACTTCATTTTCTGGAATGGCTTCTCCAATGGCTTGTAGTTGATCTCCCTAGTGAGAAATCTTGAAAGTATAAAGATATGGTGTCATCCTTTTTCATCTTTGTGTCACAGAGTTCATTCTTCATACTCATCACTTGTCCACTATTCCGACTAAGAAAAGATTAGTTAGGGCATCATACATCTTCTTGGATGAGTCAAGATGAGAAATGTAAGGTATCAAGTGATCCTTTACAGAGTCCACTATGATACTCATAACATTGATGTCATTATCCTTGAACTTCTCCATAACTACAACATTATGAGGTTCCTTGTCTTTTCCTACTTCAAACTGTGGTTCCATGATCTTTCCTTTCACAATATCCAAAACTTTATTCTTGGCAAGAATGAGGTCAATCGTTGTCTTCCATGCTCTGAAGTTAGAGGCTCCTTCTTACTTGTTTTCTGACTTCATAGAGTAAATCATGGATGTGTTGACTTTGACTTGGTCAACCTTTGACTTTGACCAAAAACTCAAACTTGGTGCCTTGGCTTGTTGAGAGTACCAAGAGGTACACTAAGCTAGGGTGCACTAGGATATCCAGGGATTAGGTCAAGTGCTTCACTTAAGGTGCCTCAACAAGAGGGTTAGGGTTTCATTGCTGCAACAAAACTATGACTCAACTACAACTCCAACTGAGAAAATCCTCCCAATCTACATTCCAGTGGTTAGATTGTATGAAGATAATGTGGGCCTTGTTATCCCCTATCCTAGGGATAACTAAGGATATTATGTCTCGAGGCCCACAGGTCCTAGAAATGGAGTATCGAGAGCCATATCACTTGAGCTTGGCCCTGGAGGGCCCATCTTTTCTTCAATGCCTCCTATATACCAACAACAACAACATCCATCCCATTGGACTGATTCTGAAGTAGTAGTGGGTCTTGCTCCATGATTTAATGAATCTGAGTATCACGGTAAGTGTCACTTTGATTTGCAAAGCATTTGAATATGTGCACTGAATTGTCTTTTGTTTCATGATGTTTTCTTGGAAATTATGCTCTTTAACTTGTCCATATTTGGGGGGGATGACAGAGTGCCCTAGTAAGTTGGTTCCCTTAGGGATGAGTTGCCACTAGGTGGGTCTATGAAAGGTCATCGTCCATTCCTTACATACTTACCACTTTTCATCATTGTCCCTCTGATCTTTCTCCTACCTTGGTTCAGGCATTGGGTTTGCCAAGCTAGTAAGGGTTGGACCTTGCCTTGTGGGAAGAAGGGGATAAAGGCCCAGAGGACAAAAGTAGCTGGAAAAATTTTAAATCCAAAATGAAACCTTGAGATGCTTAGATTAGGGATTCCCAAGAAAGAAATGAATGGCTTCTCGGCAAGAAAAGGGGACCTGTAAAATAAAATAAAACTCAAGACCTAGTTGGTGGATAGAAGGTCTCATCATGAGCCGACCTATTAGGTACATGGGCATGTAGTGGTATGAAACTGCCATCCATCTGGTCAACAAACCATATTAATGTCTCTTGGTGGCATAGCCAAGAGAAAGGGGGTCTCATCAAGAGCCAACCTTCTCATTTCCATGAAATTCTTGTGGGTAACGTTGTCACCACTGGTCACCATGCCAGGACAGTGTCCTCCAACTATTCTCTTGAAAATAAAAAGAAATAATATAAAGAGTAAAAGGAATTGAGTGAGATAGGGAACAATGGAATCCATGACAAGGTGAAAATCACTCTCTACAGAGGCACCCACAAGTAAGACTTACATTTCACTGTTATCATTGTGCCCCTTGCCCAAACATTCCCTACACCATCTCATACATCTACATGACATAGATTGGTCTTCACCTGGGAAACACCCCAAACCCGAGGAGGATTAGCCCAATAGGACATCCTGAGACCCCCTCCAAACTCAGCTTGTTAAACTACATAAAATCTTTGAGTATTTGTCTGGGTAAAGGGGGGTTTGATGCACATGTTTGGGTAATTTGATTATTATATGTGATTGACATTGTTATGATCCCTGTGACTTATGAGCCCATGGAGGGAATACTTTTTGTTTTTGCAGGACCATGCCCGAAGGACAGGTACATATGGGGAGATGATTAGCTCGGACCTCCATGGGGCTAAAATCCCACTAGA
The DNA here is from genome assembly GCA_009831015.1 of Picea engelmannii. Taxonomy (NCBI): domain Eukaryota; kingdom Viridiplantae; phylum Streptophyta; class Pinopsida; order Pinales; family Pinaceae; genus Picea; species Picea engelmannii. The sequence goes on along the minus strand of WSFP011340651.1, from coordinate 30,757 downwards.
TGGATATTGTGACCCCAGCCAGGGGCAGAGAGACACCATAGGCTTGCACCAAAGAAAAATAAGTTCATTCTACCAGAGACACTTTGGCATGCCTGTACCTAGGGGTTATTTCCCTTCCATCATGGCGTTGGCCCTTGAAGGCCTATGATGCCATTATATTGAGCCTTGATGTCATCCAGTTAGGGTTTTGGCATGAGGATGACTTGGTTGGCACGTATGGCAGTTTCTGAGGCTTTTTGAGGCCTAAATTTTCACTTTTGAGGCCTAGAGTTCCAAAATGGGGCCTAACGATGCCCTAAGAGGGGCATGGCGTCATCCTTAAAGACAAAATAGGGTTTTAAATGTTGATTTTATGTAAAAAATGGGTTTTTGATGTAATTTGGCCATGTCGACATTTTTTGACCTGAATTGTAATTAAAGGTCATGATTATTGTATAAATAAGGGGATAATCTCTTATATTTTTTATCATCTTTCATTCACACATGTGTGAGGTCTGAAATTCATCCCTCTTTAAGGGTACTTGGTTGAAATCAAGTGGTGCGCAACTTCTTGGAGAGGCTATTTTTGGTGTATTTTGGTATTTTCTTGGTGGAAATTATTCAACTAGGGTTTTGTGGCTAGAGTATTCTTGGTGAAGTAAGTAAAATATGCAATTCTTCATTTATTTTTAATGGTTATGGTAAATTTTCTTGTTCATTACTTCTAAGATTATGAAATTGCTAGTTTAAAACCCTAGGGGAGAAGCACATGTTATTGTCCTTTTCCTTATAATTTTTCACCTACTTGATTTTGCTAGAAAACATATATTTTGAAGAATACACTAGATCCCTACCTTTGTACCACTCTAGTAGCATTTCTTCATTAGCTTCACATATTTTATTTCAAGCTTGATTTAAGGAAGAAGGAAATCGCCAGGGCCTAGGGTTACCTGCTTTCTATAATTTTTTCCTTCTAGTGTTTTGATATTGAGGCCTTAGGTTACTAACACATCAATCATCTCACCCATCCCTTTAGATGCCTATTATCATTTTTTGTTCTCATATAAGAATTGTTGCTGCAAACTTTGACTCAATTACCCTAAAAGGCACTAGTTCACTCCTTGCAAGTGATTGATTGACCAAACAACTCTTAAACCGTGTTGCTTAAGATTTTTACTAACTCTTTCTAAATCTAGATTAGACTAAATCACTAAATAATTTGTTGTTGTTGAAAAATATTTCTAGCACCATCTATAACAACAACAAATTCATCCTAAAATCAAGATTAAAAGATGATTATACATTGCCTTTATTGCTTCTAACATCTATTATCATTCTGTCAATTTTAGGCTATTATTTCTTATCATTCTTGAAGCATTATTGAGGCATAATTGTGTAGTTGTTGCTAAATATACATTGTTTTTATAAATTTTTGTATTTCTTTAGTTTTATATTCGCTTGTTCATTTTTCCAAAAGTCTATGGTTTTATGAAGCACTGACATCATATGGTACTTGCAAATAAAATCTCTTTTCTTGTTGTCTTGTTCTGGGCAGGTACACTTAAATATTATTTTGCTTCATCTCATTAAAACCTTGGAACTTTTGATCAAAGTGACCTGTGAGAGGGGTGGGACTTTCTTACTACTTTTACCTTAGCCTTCTCAAACCCCCAGGTCACTGGGGACGTCTCCCCTGGGGTAGTACTCCTAAATAGAAAGAGGTGTCATATTAAGGTGACATTGATACAACATCCTCCTTGCTACGCCAATTTAGTATCCACTTGACTTTGGCTTTGGGAAAGTAAAAATTGCACGATACCATTTTGGTGCCGCTGTCGGGGAACACTCAGTCAATATTCCTCAATGACACTTTTTCGATAAGCCTTTATCCATAGCCTTTACTTCACAAAGATTACCTGATGACTCCATTGAGGGTGATTCCCTCTTTTCTCTTTGATGATCCCTAGAAGTATTATCTGGTGACTCCATTGATGACAAAGCCAACCATGGCTTCTTAATAGGACTTGGGAAATTTCAAACCCTTAGACATGTGTAAAATCTTGGGAAATCCTTGACGAATGCCTTTGAGGTATGAAAAAGGGCTCCCTAGATTTTCTGGTAGTGATGAGGTTAGAGCCAACAATCACATGGATTAAATTTGGTCTTTCTTTCAACTCCACCCTATTAGTGATGATGCTGAATATTTGGCAATGAAACTTTTCTCTGCCACTCTTCATGGCAATGCTAGGAAATGGTATGATGATATCCATGATGTTAGCATCACATCTATGGACCAATTAGAAGAAACATTTCTCAAGAGATGGGGTATTAAATTGGAAGATATCCAAATGCTACTAAAAAGACTCGAGTATATAAAACAAACCGATAATGAGACTATCAGGGAATTCCAGGATAGGTTTGAGAAATTGCTATATCATATTCCTAGAAGCCATGATCCTGGAGACAAGTACCTCATTTATCTCTATACCAATTCACTCTTAGTGCATTTAGGGTTCTTCCTCATTAAAAAGGGTCCAAAAAAAATCAATGATTCCTATTACATGGCCATGCAAATCGAGGAGAATATCTCTTTGTCCAAGAGAAAACACATATTTTCTATAGAAACCAAAGTTGATGACCCCAAAGGTATCCCAAATACCCTTAGTATGGAGAGATTAGTTTCTCTTGATATCTTTGAAGGAAGGGAAAAAGTCATCAACCAACAGGAGGTTGAGGAGAGTGATCCTAATGAGGGTTTCCAATCCCATGACGAAGGGAAATAATTTACTCATGCTTCTACCGAGGATAATGAAGACATGGTTGAAGAGCGAGAGCCTGAAGATATCAAACACAATGAAGAAGTATTGATGTATTCTACTCCCTCTGATGAATCCATCCATGAGCCTATTCCTCATGTGCAAGAATAAGTGGATGAGATTAGTCACTTTCCTTTTCAGGTTTTTGATAATGCCTTATTCTATGATTCAGAGAGGGAAGAAGAAAGGGAATATTTGGACAAGACGTATCCTCCTTATTATAAATTTTAAGAGACAAGTCATGAGGATGAGACAATGATGCATACTCTTCCATTTGATGAAGTTATCCAATTCCTCGAAGCTCCTGCACAAGAAGAAGTAAACACAATAAGTTATTCTCCTTTCCAAGAGTATGATGATGCTTTATTTTATGATTTGGAAAGTAAAGAAGTGCTAGAAGAGTGCTTGGATGTTTTAATCCCTTCATGTTATGATAAAGATGATGACTTTGTTGATAATATTGATGAATTCATACATGTTGGAAAGCGCAGATTAGATGCGATTGGATATCATGGGGATCCCATTTATGACATTGAGGGTCATTCCCAAAAGTTTCCTTTACAACTATCATATGAGGTTACTAGTAATTTTAACATTTGGCAACAAGGAAATGATATGATTACAAAAAAGTTTTAGACACCCAAGGATGACCTAGTGCTATATTCTCCTAGTGATTTTCGGTCATACCTTGAGGATTTTGATGAATATTCCTTTGAGCACTTGGATTTATTCCATGAAGAAGATTATAAACCACCATTGTGCTCATATATTGATAAAGGTGAGGACATTTCTTTCCAAGAGAAGGATCCTTGTGACAATGTTTTCCAACTCCCTTCGACAATTTTATCTCGCTATATCAATAAAGGTGTAGTTTGGAAACATGTCCTTTGTCTTAAGTTTTCTCTGAGGCAAATATTACTTTTATTATTCAATGGTAGGTTGAATACCTCAAGAAGAGATTTTTTATCTCAATCTTTCAACCTTCCCCTAAGAAATTGTTAGTCACCCTCTAGGTTCTTTCTAGCCCCTTCCTAGACCTCAGATTGTGAAGATGTCCAAGGTAGCCAACCTTCAAAACCTTTGAGTTAGTCTATTGAACCTTTAATTTTTCACGATCTCTTTCTGAGATGGATTGAGCACTTTCCTAAGAGTGTGACTTGGCACCATTTTTTCTCTCCCACCCGCCTCCATGAGCTAGACTTTACGACTAACGACAATATGATGCATGCTCTAACTCATGTTTATTTTGTGCTTAACTTGTCTTTGTTTTGGATTATGATGAAGCACATAGGTAGGTATTATGTGATATTTCTAGGATGGTTTCACTAGTTATTTGATTACACCTAGAATTCAACCAACATGTAAGTAGAGGTAAGTTAGGTAGGCATTTTCATTCATTGTATATACCCTCTACATATCATGCTAGCGTAGTGTAGTTGTAGTTTCATTTCCATTTGTATATATGATTGATTACTTTTATTTTCAATGTATCATATATGATCCATGGGTGATATCACCACCCCAACATATTCCTAATCATTTTTGTTGAGATCTAGCAGATCATAGGTCATGCCAAATATGTTGAGGTTCTCATGCATTCTATGGTGAGCACATGTCCCCAAGTTGGAGCCATATGTTATCCCCTATCATAGGGATAACTAAGGAGATTATGTCTCTAGGTCCACAGGTCCTAGACATGGAGTACTGAGAGCCATATGACTTGATCTTGGCCCTGGAGGGCCCATATTTTCTTCAATATCTCCTATCTATCGAAAGCAGCAACATCCATCCCATCGGCCCGATTCTGAAGTAGTAGTGGATATTGTTCCATGAGGTAATGAGTCTAGGTATCACTCTGACTCTAAAATCATTTGAATATGTGCACTAAATTATCTTTTGTTTCATGACATTTTCTTGTTTCATGACGTTTGTTTCATTTGAATATGTGTCACTCTGAATCTGAAATCATTTGAATATGTGCACTAAATTATCTTTTGTTTCATGACGTTTGCTTGGAAATTATGCTCTTGAACTTGTCCATACATGGGGGGGATGACAAAGTTCCCTAGTAAGTTGGTTCCCTTAGGGATGAGTTACCACTGGGTGGGTCTATGAAAGGTCATAGTCCATTCCTTCCATACTTACCACTTTTCATCATTTTCCCTCTCATATTTCCCCTACCTTGGTTCGAGCATTGGGTTTTCCAAGCTAGTAAGGGTTGTACCTTTCCTTGTGGGAAGAAGGGGCTAAAGGCTCGAACGGTAAAAGTAGATGGAAAGAGTTAAAATCCAAAATGAAACCTTGAGATGATTCACCCCAAGATTCCAGAGAAAGTAATAAATGGCTTCTCATCAAGAAAAGGGGACCCGTAAAATAAAATAAAACTCAAGACCTAGTTGGTGGATAGGAGGTCTCATCATGAGTCGACCTATTAAGTCCATGGGCATGTAGCGGTATGACATTGCCATCCATCTGGTTACCAAACCAGGGTAGTGGCTCTTGGTGTCATAGCCAAGAGAAAGGGGGTCTCATCATGAGCCAACCTTCTCATTTCTATTAAATGCTTGTGGGTAACGCTATCACCACTAGTCACCACGCCAGGACAGTGTCCTCCAACTATTCTCTTGAAAAGAAAAATCAATAATACAAAGAGTAAAAGGCATTGAATGGGATAGGGAACAATGGAATCCATGAAAAGGTGCATCTTGCCCTCTATAGAGGCACCCACAGGTAAGACTTACATTTCCCTGTTATCATTGTGCCCCTTGCCCAAACATTCCCTACACTATCTCATACATATACATGACCTAGATTGGTCTTCACCTGGGAAACACCCCAAACCCGAGGATGATTATCCCAATAGGACATCTTGAGACCCCCTCCAAACTTGGTTGGTTAAATTACATAACGTCTTTGAGAATTTGTCTGGGTAAAGGGGGGTTTGATGCACATGTTTGGGTAATTTGATTATTAGATGTGATTGACATTTCTATGATCCCTATGACTTATGATCCCATGGAGGGTGTACTTGTTGTTGCTGCAAGACCATGCCTGATGGACAAGTACATATGGGGAGATGATTATCTCGGACCTCCATGGGGCTAAAATCCCACCAGATGGATATTGTGACCCCAACCAGGGGCAAAGATACATCAGAGGCTTGCACCGGAGAAAAAGAAGGACATTCCACCAGAGACACTTTGGCATGCCTGGACCTAGGGGGTCTTTCCCTTCCATCATGATGTTGTTCCTTGAAGGCCTATGACATCATCATATTGAGCCTTGACATCATCCAATTAGGGTTTTGGCATGAGGACGTCTTGGTTGGAACGTGTGGTAGTTTTTGAGGATTTTTGAGGCCTAGAGTTCCAAGATGGGGCCTAACGTCACCCTAAGAGGGGCATGGAGTCATCCCTAAAGACAAATTAGGGTTTTAAATGTTGATTTTATGTAAAAACTGGATTTTTGATGTAATTTGGCCATGCCGACCTTTTTTTACCTAAATTGTGATTAAAGGTCATTATTATTGTATAAATAAGGGACAAATATATTATATGTTTTTTATCATCTTTCACTCACACAAGTGTGAGGTCTGAAATTCATCCCTCTTTAAGGGTACTTGGCCGAAATTAAGTGGTGCACAACTTCTTGGAGAGGCCATTTTTGGTGTATTTTGGTATTTTCTTGGTCAAAATTATTCAAATAGGGTTTTGTGGCTAGATTATTCTTGGTGAAGTAAGTAAAATATGCAATTCTTCATTTATTTTGAATGGTTATGGTAAATTTTCTTTTTTCACCTTCTAAGATTATGAAATTGCTAGTTTAAAACCCTAGGGGAGAAGCACATGTAATTTTTCTTTTCGTTATAATTTTTCATGTGCTTGATTTTTCTAGAAAACATCTCTTTTGAAGAATACACTAGAGCCCTACCTTTGTAGCACTCTAGTAGCATTACTTCATTAGCTTCACATATTTTATTTCAATCTTGATCTAAGGAAGAAGGAAATCGCTATGGCTTAGGGTTACCTACTTTCTAGCATTTTTTACTTCTAGGGTTTTGATATTGAAGCCTTAGGTTACTAACAGCTCAATCATCTCACCCATCCCTTTATATTGTCTATTATCATTTGTTGTTCTCCTATAAGAATTTCCGCTGCAAACTTTGACTCCATTACCCTAAAAGGCACTAGTTCACCCCTTGCAAGTGATTGATTGACCAAACAACTCTTAAACCATCTTCCCTAAGACTTTTACTAATTTTTTCTAACTATATATTAGACTAATTCACTAACTAATTTTCCACTGTTGCAAAAGATTGTTACAACCATCTATAACAACAACAAATTCATCCTAGAAGCAATATTAAAAGCTTATTATATTACATTGCCTTTATTGCTTCCAACATCTATTATCATTCTGTCAATTTTAGGCTATTATTTCTTGTCATTCTTGAAGCATTATTGATGCATAATTGTGTAGTTGTTGCTAAATATACATTGATTTTATAAATATTTGTATTGTTTCAGTTTTATATCATCTTGTTCATTTTTCCAAAGGTCTATGGTTTTATGAAGCACTGACATCATATCGTACTTGCAAATAGCATCTCTTTTCTTGTTGTCTTATTCTAGGGAGGTACACTTAAATATTATTTTGTTTCATCTCATTAAAACCTTGGAAATTTTTAGCAGAGTGACCTGTTAGAGGGGTGGGACTTTATTACTACTTTTACCTTAGCCTTCTCAAACCTCAAGGTCACTGAGGATGTCTCCCTTGGGGTAATACTCCTAAATAGAAAGAGGTGTCATATTAAGGTGACAGTGATACGACATCCTCCTTGTTACGTCGATTTAGTATCCACTTTTCTTTGTCTTTGGGAAAGTACAAATTGCATGATAACAAACCCATTACATGTTAAAATAATAGGTCTTCTCATTTCACCACATACAATATCTCAATATTGTCACCCAACCATAGGAACAAAGGCCACCCCCGAGCACCTTAACATTGACAGACAAAATAATTCAGGAAGAAAACCCTATAACCAATAGCCAACCAATGTAGCGTTCCTCTCTCCAAAGCTAGCGTAGCAAGCAGAAAATCCAAACCATAACCAAAGACCAAGTCACTACTGCAACAATTGTAGTTCTCCTCCGGTCATGCACACCACTACGACTTATGAGGTCATGAGAGTGAGTGAGTGAAAATGAGCTCAAGCGCCCTCTATTTATAGTCCTCCAAGTCACTTAGTTGGGTCAACTTTTTCTCTTGGAGGCTAATAACTTAATATTAGTTATTCTCTTGAGTTGACTTGTATTCTAGGGTTATTATCCAACATTTTAGGGTTTCTCTTTCTTCCCATAACATTATAGTCTCGTAAAGGGTTACACGTAGAGTTTAATACCTCCCACAACTACTGCAATATCAACACAGTGCTCATGAAAAAATTATCTCAAATAATACATCAACACTATAATTTCTAAATTGGAAGAAAAACAAGGAAGTGGGAGGTTTAATTATGTGCCTGATCTATTTTGTGGTATTCAATCACCATAGCTCTTTACACCAAAGGTTTTCCTACATAGATGAAGACAAACAATGCTTGAGAATAATCTCCCTCATGGATTACTCAAAAAAGAAGAGCAAGGCCCAATGGCCACATTACCCAAGCAATGATATATATAAATTTTCAGGTGAAGACCAATAGCATAACCATGTGCATGAATTCTCTTGTACCCTATGTATTTTCACTGTTCAATCTCAATTAGTTACTTTATATGCTTGAACCAATATTCATTAATATGTAATCCTCTTCCTTTTAATACCAATGAGTCAATCCTGTTTGGAATTGCTCTTCCATATATGGTTGATTGTCCAAATTTTGCAGTGAATTGGGTTGAGTATTTAATGCCAAACCGATCATAAAGGAAATCTCTTGGTTGTATTTACTCTCTACCCTAGTTTTGTACAACAAATATCTTCCTTTACTTGGAATTTATTTGAATATGATCCAACTATGTAGTTAGGTCAATGGTGTGTGCAATGCTCATCTAACGTTGGAATTCTCACTGAATAAGTAAATACTTGGGCAACTAATGCAACACCAAAAATAAGTGAAATGCTCCATCAATGGGAGATATACCTCTATGAAATTATCCATGAACAAGATGCCCAATAGTGATGCGTATAGACCATATGACCACCATACAGCCTCCAAAAGTGTATTCCTCAATGTACATGTGAGTTTGGGATGCCCACACACATTCTTAATGGTCCACATATGGATGGAGGGTATAAGAGAGAGTGTTGGCTAGGGATTTTCATCACCACATGTTTTTTTGAGGAAGTTTGACAAGACTCAACACCACCTCACACTTTTCCCAAGTCAAAACATACCCATTAATTGTCAAATAACATGTTGGGTTGTGATTTATTATGATACAAAGATCAATTGAGTAAGTGAGATTAGGGATACATTTTTAATTATTCAATCTACGTGTAAGCATCCAATATCAAATGCAAATACAAAAATAAATACCCACGACAAATGTGTACAATCTTTCTAAATGCCAACAACCTCATAGAACATGAATACATTGTTATTTATAAATTTATGAGAATAAAAACTAGTTGGATATGTTCAACAACTCTTTCACCATAGCCCTTGATCTCATTCACCAAATTAGATAAGTGGTTTGAAACTTCTAGTTTTTGCAATTAACCACACATTGGAAAAGGATTGATTTCGAGCATGAATTAATAATCAGATCAATCAATTGGTGGATGAACTGAGTTGTGCACAAGTGATAACTATAGATGGAGTATATTATTACTGCTTTTTGTTCAATGGAAACTCTTTCTGTGATTCCACCATTAATTAACATAACCAACACAATAGGAAATATAATGTCCACAAAGTAGGTATTCAATTACACAACAAATTAATTAATTGGATTGGAATGACAAGACACAACTCAACAAACTAAGAGAATGCCAATTAATAGGAATTAACCAAGTATACCACAATTCATCAACCACTGAGAAAATTTCATCCCACAAAGACACATAATTTCACCAAGGGAAACCTGAAGGAAAAACCTAAGCATTGAATGGCTGCTCAGTTTCATTTAGTCAATCTCTAGTTTACAATGCCATTGTTATCATTGAAAAATCGTCCACAACATTGCACACAAATGGTTAAATAAAACATCAATGCTATCAACCATTAGTCCACCTACAACACTAAAATCCATCAGGAAGGAAAAAACTATACAATTGGGTCAAAAAATCAAAGTGCACAAAGTCATCAAAGGGAGCGCTCGCATGCCAACACATGCCTCAACGCGCACTATGCGCAAAATGCGTGATTGTGCACGAGAAAATCCACACACTTATATGAATGATGCATTTATGGATCTTGTCAGCCCCTCAACCACTTCTGGATAGACCCCTAACACGATTTGACACTCATATCTGAGCGAAATCTAGCTTGGAGGTTGGTCAAGGTCTAGAGGGTTCCCTAAAAGGCCCCTTGTTCACACTATGAACCAATTACATTTTTCCATGTATGGATGGTATAAATAAGAGCCATGGGTGTGCTAAGAAATCAACATCTTCAAGGTATTGTTATGCTGCAAGAATTTTTCCTTGAGAATCCTCTTTTCTCCTTGAAGCCTTCAAGCACCATTACAATAGGCCATTCCACTCACCTCTTGAGGGAATATGCATTGTTTTTCTTCACCATTTTCCATTTATTCCATTGTAAAGAGTGAAGAGATCTCAATTAGGGAACTCAAGAGCCCTCCCAAGGAGGAAGAGGGGAATCATAAGTCCCTGCCTTTCTCTACGATGTTTTGCCTACTAATCTATTGATCCATTGGTAGCAATATGTTGTTCATTGTTTCATTTTCACGGTTCTAAGTTTCTCAAGATTTCTAACACTTATTTCTTAGTTGTTTTAGTTGTATTTCTTTTTTTTCACATGTGTTTGGATTATCTAACCCACTCACAAAACTTTTGTCTTGTTTAGAAGGCTCATCTAAACATGAAAGTGTTGTTTTTCTCACCCAAGTGACAAAACCAACACAACAGATTAACAATCATATTGAGGATCGGTATCAAATTCCTCCCTATTTGAGCCTTAAGATCACTTCATTTTGATTGTTCTGACTTGCAGGTACCAAAAACGACCTAGCCTAACCTGCCAAAGTCAAAATTCAGAGTTGAGGAAGGAGTATTTCACTTGGAAATTTCTCCCCTGATGCGTGATAGGAAGTGCGCAGTTTTTTTGGCCCACAGATGTGCACTCTGCACACCACATTCTTCATGACTCTGCGCACCTGTTAGAATTGTAACCCGTGCATAAGTCCAATTTTTCAAAATTGTAAGGGTTTTTATGCATGGTTTGAGGGCCCCTAGCCTTCAGATTTTTATTTCTCTATACTTTGTAAGGCAACTACACTACACTTAGAATCATTTCCCATAAGAAAGGTTAGCTAACATAGGCACTTAGGGGGGTAAAAAGAATCAACATTCTTCTCTTTTTTTCTTGTGTTTCCACATGGATGGCTCATTTGACTTGTAAAATTTTAAGTTGAAGTTACTACTTTCATTCACAAATCACTTAAATTGGGTCTAGAAACCAATTTTGACCCTCAAGTATGCTCTTCCCTCGCACCCTAGTGTGATATTGGGAACCAAAAAGGAGGTTGAGAGGAAGTTTCATCTCCCTTAACAAAATATTTAGGAGAGGGAAAATCCCCCATAAGGTTCCTCTTCAGTTTTTGAAATCATCTTAAAGTTTTGTAAGGGCCCATATATGCCCACATGTTGCAAACTTAGGATAGTTTCTAAATGCTTTCTTAGTTTACATCACAATTTATGGAAATTTAAAGATCAAAGTAACGGGCCCATACATGCCCACATGTTTGCAATCTAGGATATTTTTCAAGAGATTTCTTAGTGTAAACAACATTTTAGGGAGTTTAAAGGATTTGTAAAGGACCCATATGTCCACATTGCTAGTTCTTTAGGGATTTAAATATTCTGCAAGGTTGTACCAAAGGCACTTAGTAATCTAGGTAGGACCACATGAAGTCCACATGTTGCAATCTCACACTTAACTTATAAAAATCTTTTCTCACTTTTCACTTTCTTGCACACAAAATCACTCCTCACACACAATTTCCATTAGAATAGTGGAGATCGAAGTAGGATTTCTCCAAAGGAATTATGAAAGATCCAACTACTTCTTTAGAAATTATCCACACCCATTTTAATTCAATCGAGATTGGTCCACGTCGCCAATCTCTCATCCCATCACATATAAAATTTTGTAACAAACACACTAAATTTTCCTCCACAGGGGGTGCCAAAACAATTTTCTAGTCTAAGTAGGATTTCGGGGGTAGGCATCCAAATAACCCCCCGTTATCAGGTTCTCACATTTTCAAACCATAGAAGTTGAGAAATAGGGAACTTTTAAATCCTCCAAGTCAAGTGTTCCTAACCATAAGGTAGGGAGATACCCATGAAGGGTTGAAGGTCGAAGTTCGGTTGTTCTGCGCATCCCTCCTTGAGTCACCCAACTCTTGTGAGGGCATCCAACCCATGACCCATTTCTGAGACTTAAAATCTAAATGCCTCACTTTGACCGAGGTACTTAGTGGAAAAAACTTAAGTTATCTATATAGGTGGCGGTTGTGGGCTGCAATCATACGTTGGTTGGATTTTGTGTGGCTATTGGGAAATATTGCTAGTTCTTTCGGGATATGCACCCTCTACCCCTCATTATAACTGACTATTTCAACCTTCACTAGTTCCTCTTCTGGTGGATTCAAACCCCACTGTTGAGTTCTCTTGGAAGGCCCAATGCTAATTGAGAGGAAGGAGGATACATCTTTTAGGACACGAGATTTTATTTATTGTTGTCGTTCCCCCATGCAGACAAAATCCACCTATCCACATGCTTGTTTAGTTTACAATGATGTATGTATGATGTTCATTTGATTACATGTCATTATGAGTTATACTATGTTATGAAGGTCAAATTATAGAAGCACTTGTTCATTTATTTCTCTTGTCACCATTTGCACATATTCACTTTGCTAGTCGGAACCATAGGGGACCCACAGAATCCCCGTCGTTCTAGATGCTTGCAAAATATTTCTCCTATTCAAGGAGGAATCCCTAGTCTCGCCAACTCACCAGCTCAACCATATCACACCTCTGTGAGTGCCACTATTTTGGTATCAACTTTACTTGGTTCCACTTTTCTTGGGTCAAACACCCAAGGCCATCTGTCTATTATTTCTCCTTCACAAGGAGGTGGGAGTCAAGCTTATTCTCAAGGAAGAAGTACATGCCCACTAAATCCCCCTCAAGGCACATGTCCATTATCTACACACACGATGGCTGGAGCTAATCCTCCACAAAATCTTCCTATGCCATACTTGGCATCCCTCGGCATTCCTAATTTAACCAAACTCACAAATGATCTCATTTTGCATGATGCTACTTGGCCCAAAATGCCTACCAAGTTACCTTCAGTCATCTTGAAGTTTGAAGGAAAACTAGGGGAAGATCTCGCCAACCATGTTATGAATTTCCACTTATGTTTCTCTTCAAACAACATCATGGATGATTCCATCCACTTAAGGTTATTTCAAAGAACTCTCAATGGTTCATCAGCCAAATGGTATGTGGACGAAACGTCAAGGTCCCATGCAACGTTTGAATCATTGTCCAATGCCTTTCTATCCTTTTTCAAACTACCAGTTTGTCATGACACTGGCTTATAAATTATTTCTGAGTTCAAACAAACCATTTCTATCCATATCACCGACCACATCCATGAATGGCGTCGACGACCTAGTTTTTGTAAATCCGAAACCACCAAAGAACAATGTCGTGATTGGTTTCTTAAATTGCTCGTATTTGTGATTTCCAAATATGTGGCATCCACTTTTCCTCAATCAGAGGAGGAGGCCATCAGCAAGGCCCAACAATTTGACCTCATATATGCTCAATCGGGTTACTTGTAGACAATATTGCCTGATGCACCTAGACCCCTACCATTTGGCCAAGACAAGCCTGGGGTTTCTTACGTTGCAGATGGGTTGATTGGTTCTATGACACACCACAACCCTTACATCCACCCATCACCTCATTATGGGGAAAACCAAAATCCACAACTGTATGGAGGAGCGTCTCATTACCCTCCTCCCACTCACCAAAAGTCATATCTTGTTGCTCCATCTCAGACGTTGGGGGCACCCCCATCAGTACCCATGATGTATTTGGTCTCTCAACCAAGTACAAGTTCACCATCAACCCCTACATATAACCCCAACAATGCGGGAAATACCTCAACTTCCTACACACCCTATGGATCACCTCCTCGAAATAATCCCTATTTTACATTTCATGGTCCCCCTCAACAAGTTTCTCCTCCACCAGGACAATTGGATGGCCGTGTTAATTTTGTTCATCCCTCTCCCATTCAACAGGTTCATAATTTTGAATAATTGAATACGGAAAATCTGGCCCATCCATCCAATAATGCCAAGAAGAAAGGAAAAAACCAAAACAATAACAACCCAGGACTAGGAGGGAATAACCCCCGACAAAATCGTCCCAATGGGGACAATCAGAATCAAGGAAACCAAAACCTCCAAGGGGGAAACAATAACAATCAACGACACCAAGGGAGGAACGATAACCTCAAGATTAACTTCCCTTACGCTCTATGTGGCAAGTATGGACATTATACTCACCACTGCCCCCAAATTTCTGATTTCAAACGGATGAAAGCATCCATGAACCCTTAATGCCCTCCAGCACCGCCTACCCCTCAACAGGCCCCACAACACTATTTGCAACCACCACCTCTGATTGTGTTGCAAAATCCTATTCCACACCAAGGTGTGATGAATACCCAACAAGAGGTACACCTTGCTCCACCCCAAATGGGGCAGTATCAAAACCCAAGCCCCACTCAACCCAAAAATATGGTTGACCGCAATATCCTCCTTACTAGTGATGAAGAGGTTCTTCTACAAACTCGTAGTCATCAATATGGATTCCCTCCTGAATCTACTCCTACCACCTCAGGAAATACTCTCGATACAATCGTACAACCATTGATGATTCCACACCCTAACATTGACCCCACTCCTCGTATAACTCATAGACCTTTACGACGGAACGTACATAACCCTCGTGCTAGGGTAGCCCATAACTACAATTTAGTTGATTATTTAGCTCAATCCCCTGCAACCATGTCTGTGTTGGAGGTCCTCCAAACCTGTCCCTCATAGCGCAAATCATTTCTTTCCGCCTTGGGGGAAGTCCACTTAGCTGATACTCGACTCATCACCTTTGATCTAGATAACGAGGAACCACGCCTCCCTTCCCTGGTAGCTTTCTAGATACCAGTTAAGATCCAGAACATCACGGTTCATCGGTGTATCATCGATGAAGGTGCATCCACATGAATCATGTCCAAAATTGTATGGAAAAAAGTCATCTCACCTGAGCTAGTACCCTCTGCCATCACCCTGAGAGCTTATGATGGTTGACCATCATCCCCCAAAGGTTTCTTCCAAAATGTCCCTGCCGAACTTGGGGGAAAAACCATATTGATTGACATTGAGGTTATCGATGCCCCACTTGATTATAACATATTGTTTGGGCGTAGCTACATCTATGCTATGAATGTTGTAGCCTCTTTTGTGTTTCATACGATGATGTTTCCCCACAATGGGAAAATCATCATCATCGACCAAATTATACATTATGAGCCTAATCACTCCACCAACATTGATAATATCCTCCCCCTTGTCTAAACTAGCTCAGACGCTTTTTCGGTCATCGACATGGGTCCGGGAATATTGAAGGACCCCCACTTATTAGGGACTTATCATGGAGCACCACCCCTCCTACATCCTTGCATATTATCACAAGTGTGTGTAGTTTCCTCTAACCTAACCGATTTCGGAGATAATACTCCTATCACAGAGGCCCCTCCCCACATCAAAGTTCCACCAGTTGAAGAACTACTACCTCAAGAATTCCTTGAAGCTACCATCGAACCACTTGTCCAGGATTCCCCCCCCCCTCCAGGGGAAAATCCCAATTTGGGAGACAATCCCTCAATCCATTACCCAAATCCCCTTCTTCTACCCCCCACTTGGAATCCAAGCATTCCAGGTAGTTTCTACTCTCACACTTCCCAACATGGTGCTTTTCATCCTTGTATGGTATCTTGATCCACCTACCATGGTTCCAACACCATCTCTACCTCCTTAAACAGAGGGAGTACCGATGCAGATCCCAGTACATACTCCTACCACACCACCGGTACCCCTATATGGGGGAAACACCACTACTGGGGGCAGATGAAGGAAGAACGAGGTTGTTGCTCCACCCCGGGCTCAAACTCTATGCACACTATGTGAAAGGGAAGGAAGTCCTACTAAAAAATGTTCTACACTTCCTAAATTGCGCAATCTTATCCAACTCCCTCGAGCAACCCCATTACTTACCACTCCACCTAGTACTTTAGTAACTACTACGGAGTCCTCAACCTCATGCAAGAAAGGGTTACGAACCAATTTCTCTTGCGCCATATGCTTAGAATATGGCCATTACAACCATCATTTCTCGACTCTACCTCAATTCCGCCAAACATTAGCCACAGTACACAAAACATCCCTACCTAGCCCCCCTCAGGCTCTTCCTACTTCTACTCATGTTATTGACATTCGTTATGTGTCTTCATCAGTATCAATGCGAATGAGGTACCCCCACAATATCGTGACATTCGGTTCATGTCAAGTGAACCTTCACACCTTGTGCACAATAGCCCTTCTATGTCCTCATCCCTGGAGGACAAAAACACTCACCCATCACACAAGATCCCTTGTCTTCTTGAATTTTCCACTGCAACGTAGATATCCTAGAGGAATTAACCACCCCTGATTTCCCATGGAATGCGCTCCATCATCGAGCACTTTTCCTTTCACAGGAGGCCTTTCACCCTCCTATCCAAGCTTCCACATGCGCAATCGAAACCAAGGATTTTATTCCTTCGGGGCATATTCACTGGTTCAACAACCCTATCTTTTCCCCCGATGATTTTGAAGAAGGTAACATGACCAACATCTCCCCCACTATCAAGATTGACATTTCCATTAAACTGAGAATCATAGAAGAAATCACCATTGGCGCCACATGCTCCCTTGAAGAAATCATTGCTTACAAAGCTCTCTTTCAGGAATATTGGGATATTTTTTCCTAGTCATATATGGATATGCTCAACCTCGATCCTTCTATATTCAAACACCGAATCGACACTTGGCCAAATGTCGCCCCTGTCCATCAAAAGCAACTCCCCCTTCACCCATCCAAAGGTGCGTCTATCAAAGACAAAATTGACAAGTTGCTCGTTGTCAGGTTTATTTACCCCATTGCGTACGCTTTGTGGGTCTCCAACCTTGGCCCTATGAACAAAAAACAGGGAAATACTTGCATCTGCATAGACGTTCACGATCTCAACCATGCGTGTCCCAAAGAAAACTTCCCAAACCCTTTAATCGACCAAATCATCGATGATTGTGCCAACCATGAGGCACTTTCCTTTATGGATGGGTTCTCCAACTATAACTAAATTCAAGTCCATCCAAAGGATCAATACAAAACCTCTTTTACAACCCCTTGGGGTAACTTTTCTTATCGCGTCATGCCTTTTGGACTCAAGAATGCAGGTGCTACGCTTCAATGGGCCATGACCTATGTTTTCCATGATCTTTCTTGTATCATCCTTTCTTATTTGGATGACCTCATTACTTGATCCAAAAAGAGAACTCAACATTTAGATGACTTACGCATCGTTTTCCAATGATTTCGCTAGTACACTATCCACTTGAACCCCCTCAAGTGTGTCTTTTGCGTCACGGTCGAACACCTTCTTCGGTTCATTGTTTCCCAACACGGAATCACAGTGGACCCCCTCAAGGTCCAAGCTCTCACAGAAATTCTACCACTTAGGAATTTACACCAACTACAAAGCCTACAAGGCAAAGCCAACTTTTTATGCTGCTTTGTCCCAGACTACTCCACTCGCGTGCATGGTTTCCTCCACCTACTACGACATGATATCCCATTTTGATGGGACAAACATGCTCAAACATGTTTTGATGATTTAAAAGCTTCCCTATCCAATTCCCCTTTGATTAATCCCCCAAACTATGATCGCGATTACATCCTCTACTTGTCATCCTCAATGGTCTCAGTAGCAGGAGTCCTCGTCCAATTAGGGGATGATGGCCATGAACATGTGATTTACTACATTAGTAAAAATATTTCAGGGCCACCCTTGAAGTATAATCATGATGAGAAACTCGCCTTAGTAGTTGTCCTCACAGTCCAAAAAATGCGACACTATATCCTGCTTCGAACTACCAAGGTCATAGCAGATTCTAACCCCATGTAGTACTTGCTTAGTCGATGACAGATTAGTGATAAATTTTACTGATGGATCGTTATCCTCTAGGAATATGATCTAGATTTCTCTACTCCCAAAAGAAAGAAAGTTGTTGTCCTAGCCGAACTCATTACGACTTTTCCCTTGGACGCCAAAGATTCCCCCATCAATGTGGATTTCTCCAATGAACACCTCTTCCTCATCCCTTTCGATGACCCCTAGTACGGAGACCTCATCGTCTACCTTCGAACACAGAAGTTTGGGTCTCAGCTCTCTCGAGACGATTGTCAACAAATTCATCATCAGGCCCCCCGATATCTCCTCATCAGAGACATTCACCGACATGGGGTCGACCCCATACTTCTATGATGTTTTACCATTTACAAAGCCAAAAAAGTCTTGAATTATTGCCTTAGCGACACTTGTGGTGGCCACCTCTCAGGTATGTCTACCACCCAAAAGATCATTTGAGAAGGGTACTTCTGGCCCACTTTGTTTCACAACTGCATCCACACTATCAAGCGATGCGACAAATTCCATCTTTATGCCAACAAAGCACGAGCTCCACCAACTCTTCTACATCTAGTCATCCCAGTCGACCCCTTCTATAAATGGGGCATAGACTTCATGACTTGTCCTCCTCCATCTAGTAATGGAAACAAGTACATTTTCATGGTCATCGATTACTTTACCAAATGGACCAAATCCATGCCCACTTTCAACAACACCGCTGACACAACAAATCATTTTTTCTTCAACCATGTCATTACCCGTTTCAAAGTCTCACTACAATTAGTGTCTAACCATGGTAAACATTTTGAGAACGAGATATTTGCAGAACTCTCCTCAAAATTAGGCTTCTCCCATGAGTTCGCCTCCCTATACTACCGTAAGTCCAACGGATAGGGTGAGGTTGTCAACAAAGTCCTCAAAACCATGCTACAACATACCGTCAACAAACATAAGACCAACTGACATCATATTGTTTTCTACTTTGTGGGATTATCACATGGCAGTGAAAACTGCCATCGATTTTACACCATTTCACCTTGTCCATGGGATCGAAGTCACCCTCCCTATTGAGTGTGAAATCCCCACATTACACATGAACATCGAGTTATTACCTGAAAATGCTCCAATGGAGCAATGCTAGATGACCCTAGAGTCTCTTAATGAAGGTCATCGATCTTCATTACAACACAATAAGGCATCTAAGAAATGGTCCAAAGCCACCTTTGAACGTCATGTCAACCTTCGCTCATTCAACGAAGGTGATCTCATGTTATCCTATGATATCTCCCACGATACTCTCAGACATGGGAAATTCGAGTCATTATGGCATGGACCCTTCATCTTCCAACATTGAATCACTAAAGGAACCTACATATTGGCCTCTCCAGAAAGCTATCCTCTCAAAGAACCCGTCAATAGGTTGTACTTAAAGAAGTTTTACACTTGAGCGTAGCCATTCTACCTTAGGTTTTTCTTTGTACATATTTGTATATTTTTTAGTCTTCTTTAATACCATCATTCCTGGTGTCTGATCTATCACCCGTGTTATTGACAGATGCATCATCCATCAACCTACCACATCGGTTACATTGACGGTGTCAGCCGCTGGACCCAGAATCTTGCTTCGGCTTCTTTGGCCATCTACACTCCCTCACATGTCCTGCTCCACTCCAGTGGCATATGTTTGGGCTCGACCACAAACAACCAAGTCGAATACGACATTGTCATTAGTCTCCTTGCCAAGGCCAATCAACACCACATTCGTCACCTTAGCATTCTCTTAGATTCCTAGCTTGTCGTCCTACAACTCAACAATGTATATCATGTTCACGATCATTTCCTCTTTCGCAAATACCTGCAAGTTAGACTTTTATCTCGCAAATTTGATTCCATCACATTTACACATATTCCAAGGACACTTAATCAAGTATCAAATCACATGGATAACCTAGTATTAGATTGAAATTTATCACATTAAACAACATTTTATACATAACATCATACATTTACCACACCACATAGAAAAGACATCACACATAACAAAAATAACACATATAGACATGAATGGTCCAAAATATATCCATATATATGTGTGTGTGAGTGTGTGTGTGTGTCATTAGTGTTTATAAACAATACATGTACAAATCGCCTGTAGGCCATTGAATCCCCCCACCCCTATGAGTACAAAAATGGGTATCTCATACCCTATACAAAAAATGGGCCCATAAACCCATATACATGTAAACAATCTACACTCAAGGTGACTCTAGAGCTCCCCCCAAGGTCCTCTATCGACCGGAGGTGCCCCACCAGTTGGGGGCCTCCAGGTCCAAGAGGCAGTCAACTAGTCATTGCTTCCCCCACCACTGATGCTCGATGGATCAGGGTCTACCACTCGGTTGGTACGCCCATGCATTGCTCCATGACCTCCTCATCTTGGATATGAGCCCACATGCCCGCGGGTACACCCTATAGAACCCGCTTGAATCATCAACACAGATCCTCTAACATCACCCCGACATCTCCCCGTGGCTCGTGCGTTGGTCCAACACCAACATCATCTCACCACCGCCTTTGTCCCACCCTTGAATCTACATGCACTGGTTGAGCTGGCCCTTGGTTGGTCGACTTCCCGACGAGGTCCACCTCTCACCCTCGGGGTCCCACATCTGCAAAACAACACCATAGATAGTATCAACATCCATATATACATATATAATCAATTCTATCTATCAAAATCACAAGACATAAAACATAAACACATACCGTGTTGGTCCCAATCCTCCCCAGGAGGCAACACCATGTATGGGTCATGGCGGTAGTCCATACTTGCGTATGGATACCTAAAAATCACCTGTGGCATATGGAACCACATTCGCACCATCGTGGCTGTGAAATAGTGGCCACCCTCCCCACCTCCATGTTGGGCCAACACATGGGCCCATCGCACCAGACACGACTCTTGTCACCCCATGGGATCGAGAAGAATCCTTGGGCACAACAGAGGCACCCTCTCTAAGAACCGTGCCACCAGAACAAACCCGAACGCGAAGTCACCTACGTCGGCTCACCGACACTGGTTCATCTGTCCCATCATATTGGTGTGTAGAAGCACACCCCAGGAAAACAGGTCCCCATCCAAGACCTGCTCCACAACCCTCAGTTGACCACCAGTGATTCATTGAGTAGCCAAGGAGCTGTAGATACTCACCACCATCTTCGCCACACACTCCGTAAGGAGGTCATCAATAGCCTCAATACGGACAAACTGAACTCGACATAGGGTTCAACCCAGTATAATGGTGATCCGCCATAGTCTCCACCTGATCATCCCCGAGAAAATGGGGCTCAATAGGAAGGGCCATTCCACAGAATGGGAGCCCCGTCAAGAAACACACATCCTCGGTAGCCGAGAATGTCAACTTCTCCCCTCTGACAATGAAGAATTGTAGATTAGTGATCCACATCCCAATCAAGTACTGAAGTAAGAACTCCTGCAACTGTATTAGAGGGTAGTCAAAGAAATTGAGAAACCTGCAGGCTACCAAGTGTCTCCTCACGCCTAGTTGTGCTCTCATTGTCTCCCGCAACCGATCCCAGTCGCACTCTCTCCAATAGACCAAAATAGTGCTATAGGAGTCTGTTGATCACCTGCATCCACACAGAAACATGCTCAGCCTCATCATTCATCCAACAAGCATGAAAAATACCAAAAATTACGAACTCTTAGCCTTGCCCTCAGTGCACGAATTTCACCCAGACATGTGTGAACATGTGCGCACCTGTTCTTTTCATAGCTTCACACTCATGCACAAATGTCTGAGAAATAGTCACGCATGAGTGCGCAGCTTCTAGTCAGACATGCATGCCTATCTTTCCCATCCCCGCACCCACATGCGCGGTAATTTGAGCAATACCCACGCACATATGAACATGTATTTATCTTTTTCCCTTGCACTGGTGGGCCCCTACCCTTAAAATACCTTGTACGACCCTTCGTACAACCCCTACCTACAAACTAGGGAATTCACACAATGCACGATGTTAGGACCACTAACCTGTCTCTCGCCACTCCTAGATCGGTAGCCTCATGCTCCCACAATCTGATCGGTAGCCTCATGCTCCTGCAATCTAGAAAAATCCTCTCAACTGTCTCGTCAGCTCAACAACAATGAAAGGTACAAGTGAGGTGGCATTGTGGGCCCATCAACCATATATAGCCCCTTTTTCCAAACTTCCACACTCTGTTACAGGATCCCAGAGCCTTTGTTTTTTGATCCATTCTCAACTATGGGATCCTGGTCCCGCCATCTACACATTCACATTCCCCAGGTCACCATTTGCACTAGGGTCCGGGGGAGCATTTTTCTCAAGTCACATTCAGGTATGCATGATCACTTTCAGTTTTTAAAATAGTTGTTGTATGTTATTTATCATTATATATTGTTCACATCGAGTATTTGGTTTTCATGTGTGTAGGTACTTGTTCATCAAAATGTCGTAGCCCCTTCAGGTATATATTCAACAGTGGCATGTAATTATTCCCTCTGTAAATCAATTGCATATCCCAATCAAACCTTATAACATTTACAATTATGATTCCTACATTCGGCTCTGCAGTATCTTCACCTCTCCTACATTTTGGTACTGTCATCTGATAGCACTCTCACCCACATGAGTTGTCCCATTCATATTTCCCCCTAGCAACTTGACACACATGTTGATTTCACCCCCTAGGGATGGGAGTCTTGATAGTCTTTTGCATTGATGAGAATGAACCCCATACTTCCTCTTATCATATTTCTAACCTTCCCAATGGAATCCTGGGTCATATCATCGTGGTTTTATTGACTGCATCTCTGCAGTTTCATTATCCCTCCATTTCATCCACCATCAGTTTTCCCATTTGCAAATTGTCCTCCATCCATTCACCTAATACAGAAACCCACCCATGGGGACCCCACCCTCCACCAGTTATCTTTCACAAACTTGTGCCCTCACAGGCCAAGCCATATTTCACTTGGGCACCCATTTCTTTATCTGTATACTCAACCCAAGTTATTCTTTATTTGTTTGGTAACTGTATAAAGCCTTTGTTTCCCACATATACATATCTTTTTTTGTCGTCATCCTTGATGGAATTCTTCTTTCTAGAAAAGAAAACCATGTCTCCCTTGGTTGGGGCATCCACTCTTTTTTTCATTCTGACATCGTTCACGAACCTTGAGTATCCCAAATCCACGTACCCATGATCTCTGAGTTTGTCCGCCTTGTTAGTCACTGGCACAATTTAACCCCATATCTAGTCGTCCCCCTAACACTAGATCCAGTTTTGTGGTTGTTTCCAGTCACCCTTCAAAATCCCTAACCAAGGGAAATCTTGAGTCCAACAACATCTTTACTTCATCCATGTTACTCGTCAGTACATAATATCACCACTTACTCAATGGATTTCAAGAAACCCTTTTCTTCTTAGCGTTGCACCTCCCTTTCTGTAGACATCAACACAGTTTCCAAAAGGGCGACAATATCTTGACTCTCATTACCTTTACAATGAGGAGTCTTGGATGGCACAGATTGAATCATCATTTATTTATGATGTCATTGACCCCCATAACATTTGACTTCAACGAACTCCCATGTTACAGTGGGTCTTACTATGCGACTATTGCAGTTGTTTCATACCAGCCAAAGACCTATGAATTTGTTAGTCCATCAATACTATGATCCATCGACAATTATTATAGTCTTCCTTGACTCACTTCAGAGTTTGTTCACCATTCAAAACTATCATATGCCATTATCAACTGCCCCCGAGGGCGCTGCAATTATCTACATCATCATACATCATTAGTTACAATTACACATTTTTGTTTCATGACACGAGTATGAGGCATGCCCGCCTCAATTGTACATATATTTATTTTTTCCTAGAGAATGGTTTTGGTCCCATAGTTTTCCCTCTCCCTCCGGTGGATTACTCTTGTAGTTCCTCTCTTCACTCTTCACCATAATGGTACTCTCAAAAAAAAAAACATTGATGTATTTTGACTATACGTATTCTCCTAACCTCACACATCAGGGGACATCTGTTATCATTGAAAAATCGTCCACAACATTGCACACACATGGTTAAAGAAAAAATCATTACCAGTATCCATTAGTCCACCTACAACACTGAAATCCATCCAAAAGGAAAAAACTATACAATTGGGTCAAAAAATCAAAGTGTGCAAAGTCATCAAAGGGAGTGCGCGCACAGTGCGCAAACCAACACAGGCTTCAACACGCACTATGCACAAAATGTGCGACTGTGCATGAGAAAAGATACACACTTCTATGAACGACGCATTTATGGATCTTTCCGGCCTCTCAACCACTTTTGGATTGACCCCAACATGATTTGACACTCATATATGAGCGAAATCTAGCTTGGAGGCTGGTCAAGATCTAGAGGGTGCCCTAAAAGGCCCCTTGTTCACACTATGAACCAATTACATTTTTCCATGTATGGATGGTATAAATAAGAGCCATGGGTGTGCTAAGAAATCAAGATCTTCAAGGTATTGTTATGCTGCAAGAATTCTTCCTTGAGAATCCTCTTTTCTCCTTGAAGCCTTCAAACACCATTGCAATAGGCCATTCCACTCACCTCTTGAGGGAATATGCATTGTTTTTATTCACCATTTTCCATTTCTTCAATTGTAAAGAGTGAAGAGTTCTCAATTAGGGAACTCAAGAGCCCTCCCAAGGAGGAAGAGGGGACTCATAAGTCCTTGCCTTTCTCTACATTGTTTTGCCTACTAATCTATTGATCCATTGGTAGCAATATGTTGGTCATTGCTTGATTTTCATGGTTCAAAGTTTCTCAAGCTTTCTAACATTTATTTATTAGTTGTTTTAGTTGTATTTCTTTGTTTTCACATGTTTTTGGCTTATCTAACCCACTCACAAAACTTTTGTCTTGTTTAGCACGCTCATCTAAACATGCAAGTGTTGTTGTTTTGCTCACCCAAGTGACAAAACCAACACAACAACCACTAATAGCTCTTTATGCATCTTCATATCCTTATCCAAAAGATCCTTTGAGAGTGAAAGTATATGAAGAAATAGGGAGATTTAGGGTAATGGGAAAGCCAAAGGGCATGACCTTTTATTTCTCATTCCTTAGTCTTTTCTCTCATATTATTATTTTTTCTTATCATTCAATTATCTTTTTTCCTTTCTTTTGTCCTATTTAATTTTATATTTACATTGTCTTCCATAGTTTATCTAACCTTTATTAATCACTGAATTAGCTTATATGTACCTAGTCTTACAACCATTTGCTTGTTTAGATCCATTTGGATCAACATATGAAATATCCAAAACAATGAGAAAAACAATGAGAAATCCATATAGATTAAATATAAAGTATTGAATAATATAAAATGATTGATTGAATAGATTGATTACAATAATATGTGACATTGTGGATAAATATATATTGAATATTCACACACTTAAATGGACATTCATTTTAGGCATGTGACCTTTGGTCATTTATTATTATTATTATTATTATATATGTACTTATGTATTTTACATTGCCTCCCTTTCAAATATGCTTTATTCTTAAAGCATAATTTGGAAAAGGATACAATTTTGTTCTTCTTGGTAATGTTTTTAGTTGATTATCTAATCATAATGTTGTCAAGGTTGAAGAAACAAAATAAAATTATCTTTGAAGCATTGAAAAGAAGTGTATCCTTATATATGGATCAAACCATCCCCAGTCAATCTTCATTGGAACTTTTTGTTGGTCAATTGTTTGGATGTAAATTCTCATCTTGTGTTTCTAACAAGGGTATTGATTACATCCCCACTTTAGTTTGGAATTGTGACTCTTCTAAATGCATGAAGAATGTCATTTATACTCATATTGATTTTTTTTTGTTAGGTTAGTTTGGTAAGCAATACAATGACTAGTGTGATTTTGATGATTATAAGCCATCATTTTATCTTGTCCCTTAATCTAAGTGCTAGTACATTCATTTTTTTATTCCTCATTGACATTTATTGGTTGATAACATTTCAACATATGCATTGTTCTTATTTATGATGATAATTGGATGTGTATCAGTTCCCTTCTCCATGGTTTTGATGTTAACCTCATTGAATTGTTTCTTGATCTGCCTTTTGGAATGCTCTTCATCCAAGAAAACTTTGTTGTAATGACATTTGGTTTTTCCTTTTTGATTCAATATGTGCAGGTTTCATTATTCATTGTTTGGAATTTACCCCCTGATTCAATTGGGTTAATGTTTCTTTGTTGATGAGTTGTTTTTTCTATTGTTTTTCTCTTGTTTTTTAACTTCTTAATTTTTACAAATAGAATTTGACTATTCTTCCTTAAAAAATAAATTTCTTTATCTTTTTCTAATAATTTCTTGTTGAGACCTTGATTCTTCAAGTCTAATTTTTATTATATTGGTTCTCATCCTTTAATTTATTAACTTGTGCAAGCAAGATTTGATTAAGATTTCCCGAGCTAGAATTTTCTTCATCCTTAAAAAGTTTTTGTTGAAATTTTCCTCAAATTCATACATCAATTCTTAGTGCTTAGATCATTATCTAACTTATGTGATTAATATTATGATGAGTCGTGATTGTTGACACATTTTTTTGCAACATACACTTTTTTCTAAGATCGGTAATGGAGCTCCTATACACATCACCTTTTATTGTATGTTGTATCTTTCTATATTATTCCATCGAGGAACATGGTCTTTAATGATTCACAACATCAGTTGGTGATGAAAAAATGGACTAAGAATGATAGTTGAGAATGCTCTAAGCACTATCAATGATACTATTGATGGTGACTTATAAAGGAAAGATTTTTTGAGAATTCATGTCACTAGTCCCCATACCTCACCTACCCTACGTTTTTGAAATTTTATTTATTTATTTTTGTTTAATTTATCTAATAGCTTCTACAAGTGTTTATGCTTACACAACACTAGTATTAAAAATATTCGTATTACTACTCTTTGTAGCTTTTTTATTTTTCCCTTTTAATCACTATTCTTAATCACTATACAAGTACTTATGGAGTTAAGTAATACATATTTAGTCTGAAGGATCAATTTTCAATGCAAACACAACAATGACTATTGCGGAGATGGGTAACTATGTTATGGAGATTAATTGTTGATACTTGATTTCATTTAGTATTTCTTCAACTTGCAATGGAATAATCTTTAGTCAACAAAATTTGAAAACTTAATATGGACAAAATCACGTTTGTAGTCAAAACCTTGGAGTAAAAAAAAATCCAATAAATGTTTCACTAAGGGTCAGAATCAATTCGTTATTTGCTAGGAAAAGGTTCTTTCTGAATAGCGACAAAAGTTCCCTAGAAAGTGTTTTATACCAATGTAATGAATCAAATTAGTTCATATACAAAATATCCAAAATAAATAGGACAACAATGATAAATCCATATAGGATAAATATAATGAATTGAATATCTATAAAAAGATTGATTGAATATTTGATTATAATAACATGTGACATTGTGTATAAGTATAGATTAAATAGTTACATACTTGAATAAATATGCCTTTTAGACAAGTGAAACTAGATTATTATTATTATTATTATATGTTACATCACTCAATACTAAAAAAATACAAAAATAATAATACAAGATTAATGTAGTAACAACCACAAAGCAGTTGCAAGGAAAAACAACAAATGAAACAATTTATGTGCTTTCCAAAAACTAAGAATCTCAAGAAAATTACAATAATTCATAGTGATGAATCCCAATACTATATCATAACATGTAATCTCACTCATAGCACAACATCCAGTTGTTGACATAGCACAAGGTTAATAAACACATAATCTCACCATTCATATTTTAAGAGAATCGTACCCAATATCTTACACAACACATGCTGGGAAAGAAAGACCAATTTCTTCTTTTGCAAACTCTGTCTCATGTACATCCCGCACCCAACATGAATATGATTTGTCGATTTAAGATAGAAATCATCCCTTCACTGACATCATATGTAGGGAAACTCAATCTCTTTTCAAGAAATGCTACTTATTCTCAAGAAATGCTACTTCTTCTCAACAATTTCCTTCACTTATAATGACATCCTTAAATCTCAACACATCAATATTTCTCCAAAAATTATGTTTCCATGCCCAATGATTCACCTCAATTTCTCCAACAATTTGGTTTCTTGAGTATTTTCAAGATTCATCCCTAAAAATTATGTTTCCATGCCCAATTATTCACCTCAATTTCTCCAACAATTTGGTTGCTTGAATATTTTCAAGAGCCACCCCTATCTTTCCTAGTGACTTATCTACCTAAGTCGCTCACCTTCTCTCCCAACGATCAACAATTTCTAAATTTAATTACAAGCCAACAGACCTCCACTCAATAAAAGTGATTTCATCATTTTTTTTACTCAACACGATTAGGCTGCCAACACCTAGCCATCCCAACATATTTCATAAATTTGGTTCCTTTCAATTTATCTTTATTCCCTTCTAATGGAGCATTATGTAATATCTTTGTTTTGACCCTTTGCATGTTTTGGATATAATTGCAACAAAATGGTTATAATGATGGGATTCAAGTACTTGTGGGAGCTTAGATAAAATGACCCTATGTGTAAATGACATAAATATTTTGTATGAATCATAATGCAAAGATCAAGACCAAGGCTTAATGTGTGAATATCTAGGCATGTAATTACGATAAATCTGATTTATATATACCATGAGGTACTAGAATTGCTACATTATTCTTAAGATATATAAATATTATTTAAAAAATTAATATAAGGGTCCAAGGCTAGATATAGAGAGCATGAGAGGGACTATGAGTCCACTAGAAAGGAAGAGAAAAGGAGGTCCAAGGGGGTGACAAATAATCCTAAGTTGCATAAGTTTCCTAAATTTTACCTTTTTCCTTGTTACCATGAGTTTTTATTGAACTTCAACCACCAATCATTGAATGAAGGATGTGGTTGGTGTGGAAGTCTACCTTTCATAGATATGAGTACATGGGGGTTGAATAGAAAACATGAGAAGTGTGTAAGACTCCATCTCAATAGGAATTTGAACTCTTCCTTCATGAAAATTCGAATTGACTTATCTATTCATCCATTCCACTCTAATTTGAAATATCTCATCATTCTTGCTATGCACCATTCAAACCATTCTCCATACCCACACACTTTTGTATTTCTTGATTTTTGTACTCATGTTGGGCACTAATATTCAAACTTGTAAGTGACAAGAGAGAGCTAAGGAAATGAAGATTGAGAACTTGAGAAGAGAGGTGGAAGGTTGTAGAGAATCATATAGGTTGGCTTGATAGGAAATCATCCCCCATTTCCATGTAGATTGTTGTTCATTGAATGCTCAAGAGCCAATATATAACTCTATCATGTTTTTCCTAAAGAAAAACAATCAATTGGACTCCTTCTGCACACACTAAAGAGCATTAAAAGGAATAATATTATTGAGGAACTATTGGGTAGAGAATGGAAATATCTTCCTTGTGTTGTGTGGGGTGGAGGAAGGGAGTTACATAGTTGGGATAACTGGAAGGATCACGTGGAGACTTTTTTGGTGAGCAATTGTCAGAGAAATTAGGTTTGGTGAGTGATCCAAGAGTCCTCAACCAATTTTATTTGCTTTGGTGGCCTCATGTCCTAGCTTGAGGATGGCATATAAAGTAGATGCCTATGGTTGGGTGGAAAATTTCTCATAAATAGACAATTTCCTTGGACCATCTTCTTCAAAAGATAAGTGTTCCATATTTGTTTTGAACTTTTATCATAATTATGAAGTTAGGTTGTTCTTACTTATGGATGAAATAAAATGTATTTATTGGTTACATGAGGTTACATGCTTGGTTTGCTACATTGCTTATCTTCTTAAATGAATTCAAATTACCTTACTATGTTTTGAGCTTGAATTTGTGACGTATTTCAAATTTGGATTGTTGGGGATAACAACAATTCAAATTATTTATGCATATTGGCATGGCCCAGGGCCAAATTCCAACATGAATAGGAAACTTTTAATATCCTTCTATTATTTTAAGTTTAAATTGTATTCAAGGTTTATGGGCCATTTTCTGTTGATTTCAACTTCTATTTTTTCTTCAAGGTGTTACCTTTGAAGTGGGCCAATGCCTATTTCTCTTATTTTAAGTTGAATTTTATCTTCAAGTAGGGTTTATAACCTCTTAGTGACTTTCAAAGTGATTCTTTGAAATGTGACCGATGGGCCATGATGGATTTTGTCCCAATGGAATTTATTTGGTATGTTCTCTATTGTTAGGATGCTTCTTAAAAGGGGGTCGATGGCCCCTTTTATTTTTGGTTTCAAATTTTTCTTCAAAGTAGGCCAATGGCCTAATATTTCCTTTTGAAGTACTTATTCAAAAGTG
>ML844866.1:0-31965 GCA_009831015.1 Picea engelmannii | reverse complement strand
GGGGCACCCCAAGGTGACATGCTTGGGTGAATGTACCCCTTATTTAGAATCTCTTCAAGATGCAATTGCAACTCTTTCAGCTCTGGCGTACTCATTCTATAAGGAGCTTTCGACACTGGAGTTGCTCCAGGCATCAAATTTATAGATAAATCAATATCTCTCTTCGGAGGTAGTCTGGGTAACTCCTGAAATACATCTTTGAACTCTTTAAGTACCTCATGATCCTCAATACTTGACACCTTATCCTTAGGCATTTCCCCCACATGGGTTGCAAATAATTGACAACCTTTTCTATAGCACTTCTTCAGCTGCATTGCCGAGATCTCTCTAACAGTAACAACTCTAGGAATTCCTTGGATGGCTCTCTAATTCCCTTCTTCATCTAAGCAAGTGAATGCCTTGTTCCGACAGTCCAAGATGGGATGGTGCTGGTCCAACTAGTCCATCCCAATTAGACAGTCATAAGAGCCTAAAGGCAGAATATTTAATTCAACCTTCGTGTTCAATCCATTCATGTCTACAGGACAGGACTTGACTAACTCCTTGAATTTTCTCTTGGTTCCTGTCGCTAGCTGTACTAACCAAGACTTTTCATGTTTGCTTCTTGATAAATGCAAAATTTCCACCACCCTAGGATCTACATAATTATGGCTAGCCCCTGAATCAATTAAAATAATAAATGGTTGGTTGTTAATCATACCTTCCACTTCAATCATGTGCGATTGATACTCAGCTTGCTTGTTGTCTAGGGCTGCGTAGATCCTTGGAATTCTACTGCCCATGTCCTCCACTGTCTCATCTTGTTGAATATTATGGACAACTCTTACTTTTCCATTTTTATGGGGACAATCTCTGTACTTGTGGTTCTATTTACAGCCCCACTTCAGCCATTCTCGGCTCTCTAAATGATGGATGTCCTTGAGGACTATTTCTGAAAAAGGGAGGTTTGTTTCCCTTCTGCCTCTGTTCTTTCTTAAACTTCTTCTGGTCATCCCAATCCTTCCGAAAGGTAGGCTTTTCTCTTTGTTGTTCATATAATCATTTCTCTCTTCTTATTGTTTCTTCCATAGTCTTAGGATCATCATACTAAATCTTGTCACCAATGGGACGTGGCAGTCCACTCAGATACCTCTTAATCTTGACAGCCTCATCTTTGATGAATGGAACATACTTCAGTAATTCCAAAAACCTTCATTTGTATTCATCAATGGTCATGCTACCCAGCTTGAGTTCGAAGAACTCCATATTTCTGTCATAGTATCTTTTAGTCAGGTATTTCCTCTCGAAATACCTCTTGAATTCCTTCCATGTGATATCTTTTTCTCTAATGTGCTGCACCTGCACAAGCTGATCCCACCACATGGATGCTTTTCCGTTCAGTTGATACATGGAAATCCTGCCCTCTGCATGAGAGGAATAATTCTGCAGTTGAAAGTATTTCTTCATACCCAACAACCAAGTTTCAACATATTCCTCCTTCTTATGTTCTCCATCGAACGTTGGAGGCTTGATCTTGCTCATTTCCCCTTTCAATTCATCCATCCTAGATATCCTATGCTTTCTGGTAGGATATGGGCTTGAACTACTGTGTGCTTCCCTACTGGAATGCTTTGGGGAGAAACAATGATGTCTGCTCACACTCTTTGATCCTCTTTTCCTCTCAGGGGTCCTATGACTCTCTGTCTTTCTTGAGTCACTCTCCCTTTTCAATTTCTTTTCTATTCTTTCCAGGCTCTTCAACATCCTTAAGTTGAATTGACCTTGCCCATCCCTGACTTTCACAAGCTTTCAGCTATCAACTCGGTGAGCCTAGGCATCTTTCTGCAATCTTTCAATGATTTTCATCACATGCCCTTCCTTATCCAATTCTCTTCCATGCCCACTGGAGTTTGATCCTTTGACTCCCAAGTTGACATCCCTTCTTTCTCTTTCATTCTCTGAATTGGAGGCAATCTGCACCTCTTCCATTTCTATACTCGACGTCGATTCATGGCTATCCTGACACTCGTTTAACTCTGTACACACAACGTGAAGTCAAACGAAGTTTGTCAGGCCTTAAACCCTTAATAAAACTACAATATTCATAAACCAACGTGAATAAGAAAACATTTCGATTCCACGAATTTTCTGAGCCCTGTTTGGATCTGCAATTTCCGGCATTAGCCCCCGTTTTCTTAGTCCCCAACCCATGAATCCATGGGCTATGATCAAATGCTAAACTTCTAGGTGCTACAAGGCTCTCCAAACAAAACTTTGGGTTTCAGGATTATGGGGCTTCGGGGTTTCAGGTTTCAGAGTTTGGGTCCCGGAGGTTCTCACAGTCACTTCCCTCTCCAATTCCTGACTTCTGAAAATTCAATTTCCTTACCCTCTGGGCCCACAAAACAGTTGTCTCCCACCAAGGTAGTGACACATGGTGTCCTTAAGAAGGTCCACCTCACTCCCAGCGATGTCAGGGGGCCCCACTACTTTTACTTTTTGTTTCAGAGTTTTGGGAATCAGGAGTTCGTGCATCTACACATATCGAACTTCCATTTGCTAAAATTATGAAATTACGGTCTATTCATCTACTTGATCCAATGGTCAAGTTCCTCTCCTATGATCTATGGTGTAGATCGTTTCGATATTTCGGGGTTTTGGGTTTTCGGTAACTGGGAGTTCACGATGCAGCGACTCCAAATCTCTTGTCACTTCAATCCCCGAATTCCGATACACGAGTTCTTGTACGAGATCCAACGATCCTCGATGATTTGGATCTAATGGTCTATATCTCTCCTATGCTTACACCTATCAAATATCTTCAGCCCTAACTTCCTCGCTAGTTGGATGGATCCGATGGCTCATAGGATTTCGACACTTCTTCCTGGAAGCGCTCCACCATCCGATTCTACCCTTGTTAATCTCTTTCACAATTCGGGACTTGGAGTTACCAAGAATTTAGCCTGTGCTCCAAGTTCATGATCCCTGAATTCACGAAATGATCCAACGGTTCAAACCAACCACGATCAACGACCCATGTTTATTCTGGATCGTAGGTTGGCGAGTTTCTCCATCCACTAACCACCTTTCAACTTCTGGCTATCTTACGGTCCTCGCGATTTCGCGAGTTCTCCACAGAGAATTCTGACCATCCAACTCTACTTCTCAAGGACTTCTGGCCAATGACTTGGTAGCCTCCTTCTGAAGCTTCATCTACTTGATCCAACACTTTTGGTGTGGATTTCTCTCTCTCCCTGTGGCCATATACCACACTGGCTGCAATTTTATAATACCGCTACACCTCCTGAGCTTTGTAACACAGTCAAGTAGTCCATTGACACTCAGAAACATTCTGAGGTCTGAAATTAGTCCTCCAGACACAATTTCTTCTCAAAACCTCGGTCCAAAGACCACTTATCCAGCCCATCCAGGTGTAAGTTTTAAACCTGCAAAGTAAAGCAATGCATATAGATTCTTAAGCAAGATAGAAATTAATCAATGGCTCATACACATAATACACATAGATTTTATATTGGAAACCCTCAACCGGGAAAAAATTTCTTATATTCATTATATCGAATTTCAGCATTCACCATACAATATATACAATGTTTTTAGGTATTCCGTAGATACCAAAACCCTAATCCCTTAATCCGGGATTAATTTACAAATCCGCTAAAAATAGCAAAATCCGCTAAAAATAGCAAAATCTTCTAAAAATAGCAAAAAACCGCCCACACACATGTAGTTGTCGTATCTGACATGCCCACACACACACCCATGCAAAGAATATAACACATACCCAACACCGGGCTCAATGTTGAAACTAGGCTCTCATACCAAACTGTAGCGTCCCCCCTAGCCATCATCCCACTAGTCGGGCAAACGCTATTGTGCGTAACAACATCATTCTCATACTTAATTAATAACATGCATTTAAGTCATATTAAACACATTTAACTCAAAGTAAGAATAATATTACTGCTAACATAAATAATCCCTATTTTTAACAATAATTCATATGCACAACATAATACATGAAACATATAAGCATCACAGGCATGCAAAACATAATATTAAGCATAAGATGATACTTATCTTTGAAACCGTGGTAATTCCACCAACCACGTGCAAGCCTTCCATGAACCTCCCAACCTTAGACCATGCTGCTCATCAAGCTCAGTAGTGGGTCACCCTCGAGTTGGGACTAAGCTCTACCCAAGGCAAGGAATCCTAGTCTAGGCTGAGGTTACAGGGAAAACTACATAGAATAACTGGAAGGATTCTTCCCAAGATGCCTTCTTACGTCCACTACTCACAGACTCTCATTCACCACATGCCTGTTCCACTTGAGAGTATACACCTTCACAAGCACAGTCCATCAGTGCTTCACCTCCCTCTCTGGGTCTCAGCAACATGCTAGATCAGGAAGTCTTAGAGCTCCATAGCTGGTGCTAGACTCTCTCTGGGAGAAAAAAACTTCCCAACAGAATCTCTCACCTGGAGGGAGTTGCTCACAGGTCTGACAACCTGCTTCTTCTACCACACACCTGGCAACCCACTTCTTCAGCACACCCTTATACTCAATTCCAAATGGGTGAGGGAAACCGCAACAACATCAAGCACTCAATTGACACCAGGATGTTGACCACAATAGAAAACAGGCATAGTCCAACAAATGGAAATGACCAAACTCTAAAACACAGCACGCTCAGGAAATTATCCAAGCGTTGGGTTCTACAGAAGACACAAATCGGCTCATGGTTTACCAGTTATAGGATGAGTGACATAAAATTATGTAGAGGTCGAGGATGGAGGCCAAACACAGAGACTAGACGAAATTTACGGGAATACGCTGGACCATCACAGAGGTCTCATGGTTTCGTTTTTCAGTGTTGTGTGTGATATGAAGAGCTCAGATGCAGAGGTCACAGAGTTTAGACAACGAACAAAAGAATGGAGAATGAACCCTCAACTTAGTTGATGCTTCAACTTTTAACCACATGCACCTAGGTCAACACTTGTCTTCCTGGGGCTACATGTGTTCCCTTTTTCACACTTGGAGCTGCATGCATTGCCTCTCCCAGGACTTAGAACACAACATATATTTCACATGGCATTTGGAATAATATTAAAATATTATTCCCAAGGACCTAAGCCCCTAGGCTCAACACTTAGCCTCCCTTTCCAACCTTCCAGTCCCCAATCCCTTACCCAATCTGTGGAAGCTTAGTCCCCCATCACTCATCCATCATGGTCGGTCTACACACAGTAGTGTTTATATTTTTATTAATGTTCTGCATGCCTACATATACAAAAGCAGGCTCCCGACCTTAACACTTAGGCTCTCCGACCTAATAACACATAAGCCCACCAACTTATATAAAATTGGCTCACCAGCCTATAAAACATAATTACAATTCATAATGCAAGCTTTATACTTCATAGACATGATTTACAATAGGGCTCGGCCTTAGGGACATTACAATCCCCTCCCCTTATTTTTGCACTATCCTCAGTGCAACTTTACACTGCATCTACAAGATTTTCAGAATTTTCAAAAATATGTGGGTACTCTGACCACATAACATCTTCATGCTCCCATGTCACGTCCTCAAGACCATACCAGGTCCACTGGACCTTTACAAGCCCTATAGCTCGATTCCGAAGATATTTGTTTTTCCTGTCCAATATGCGCACAGGATGCACTTGAAGGACACATTCTTGTTCCACTTGAATCACATTCCAATCGATAACATGATTAGCATTTGGTATATATTTCTTAAGAAATGAAACATGAAACAAATTATGTACAGTCATAGATGCAGGTAATGCAAGCATATATGCAACTGGCCCAATCCTTTCCAAGATTTCAAATGGCCCACAAAATATGGCTGCCAACTTGGTGCAACTTCCCAGCTTCAAGGAACTCTTGTTAGCTTTCACTTTCAGGAAAACATGATCACCCACTTTGAACTCTCTGTGGGTTCTGTTATTATCAACATAACTTTTCTGCCTGTCCTGGGCAGCTTTTAAATTCTGCTTAATTTTTATCATTTGGTCCTCCATCTCCTTGAGAAACTCTGGCCCAACTACTGCTCTATCAGCTGGATTATCCCAACTCACTGGAATATTGCACTTTCTTCCATAAATTGCTTCAAATGGGCTCATCTTCAACAATGCATGATACCCATTGTTGTAGGCAAATTCTACCAAGTGTAGGTAGTCTTCCCATCTTGATGGTTTGTCCATCACATACATTCTTAGTATGTCTTCTATTACTCTGTTCACCCTCTTTGTCTATCCACCAGAATCATGATGATAAGATGTACTAAAGTTCATATTCATTCCGAATCCTTTGAACAATCCTTTCCATAAATTCGAGGTGAATTTCGGGTCTCTTTCGGACACAATCATTTTAGGAATTTCGTGCAATCATGCCACTTCCTTCACGAAAATATCAACAACATTTGCTGCCTTGTGAGTAGTTTTCAGTGGAATAAAATGGGAAGATTTTGTAATCTTGTCTACCACTACCATGATCAAATCATGCATCTTGCTTATTCTGGGAAATCCTGTAATAAAATCCATTGTCACCACTTCCCACTTCCACTCCAGAATGGGTAAAGTTTGCAGCAACCCTGCTGGGTGCCTATGCTCATCTTTAACTTTATGGCACTCCATACATTTGGCAATGTATTCAACGATCTCTCTCTTCATACCTGGCCAAAAGTAATGGGTCTTTTCCACTGCTACTATTTTTTGATATCCAGGGTGCCCTGCATAAGGCACATTATGCATCTCCTACAAAATCATCTGTTTCAAGCACTGGACATTGGGTACGAAAATTCTGTTCTTGTACAACAGTATTCCATCTGTTTCCAATTTATAAATTTCCGTCTTCTGTGGCATCTTACCCTGTTGTAGCTTGGCTAACAATTCTCTATACTGTAGATCTACATTTGCAGCCTCCAGAATTTTGCTATTAATATCAGTCTGATACATGCTAATGGTTGTAGCACGTAATTCATGCACCCTCCTGCTAAGTGCATCAACCACTTTATTCTCCTTTCCTTTGATATGCTTGATCTCAAAGTCGTACTCACACAGAAATTCCAGCCACCTACTTTGTCTAGAGTTTAAGGTTGGCTTATCAAATAGATATTTCAGACCATTATGGTTTGTTCTGAGTTCAAACATCCTTCCCATGAGGTAATGCCTCCATTTCCTCAGAGCATGAATGATTGCTGCCAACTCCAAATCGTGAGTGGCATAATTCTTTTCGTGCTCTTTCAGCTTCCTAGACTCATAATAGATTACAAATCCATTATGACTGATAAATCCTCCCAACCCTTATTTACATGCATTTGTGCACACCATGAAATCCACATTTGGATCTGCAATCCTCAAGACTGGAGCGCTGGTTAACAGCTGCTTCAATTGCTGGAAACTTTTCTCACACTCTTTAGTCCACTGAAACTTTTCCGCCTTCCTTTGCAAGGAAGTGATAGGGTGAGCTATCTTTGAGAACCCTGTGATAAACCTTCTATAATATCCCACTAGACCCATAAAGGATCTAACTTCTGCCACATTCCTTGGTGCTGACCATTCTCTGATGTCTTCAACCTTCTCAAGATCCATGACGATCCCTTGTTCTGAAATAATGTGCCCCAAGTAATGGATCCACCTTTGATAAAACGAGCATTTGCTCAACTTGGAATACAATTGGTGTTCTCTCAACACTTGTAGCACCATCCTCAGGTGTTTTTCATGCTCTTCCTCTGACTTGGAATACACCAAAATGTCATCCAGGAATACTATGGCAAACTTGTCTAGATAGTCCTTTGAATACATCATTCATCAAGCACATAAAAACAACAGGTGCATTCGACAGCCCAAATGGTACCACTGTGAACTCTTAATGACCATACCTTGTTCTAAAGGCAGTCTTGCTAATGTCTTCATCCTTTATTCTTACCTGGTGATATCCCAATCTAATATCTATCTTCGAAAATATTTTTGCACCTTTAAACTAATCGAAAAGATTGTCGATCCTCGGCAGAGGATACTTGTTCTTAACAGTTACTTTGTTCAACCGTAATGGAGGATGGGCCATGCTGCATTAAGAGAGGGGCCAATAGTACCAAAGTTCACCAACACCTTTCATACCTTGCACACCAAGATGGGTATCAAATATTCTGAGCGACATTTGGTTATGAAATACCATGGGGCTCTACACAGGTACATCCAAACTGAAATGGAGTTTCTGGACATCTCATCATTGGGAGATGCCTATCAATATGTGGTCAAAATTGAGCATAAATTTAGGCACCAGAATAAACGAGAGTTTGGGTCTGGAAATCCACAACAACAAAAGTATGATAAAGACAACCCTAAAAAACAACCTGTTGAAAACAAGTCCAAGCCACATGAAAATAAGGGTCACGAGAAGACAAAGAAGGACACTGGAAAGTGGTGTGATTTCCAAAAAATCCCCTGGCACAACTCTAATAAATGTCTCTCAGAAAAATCATTGGTTGTTAATATCAAAGAAAAGGATCCGGACCCTGATTCATAATCTGATTAAGAAAATAATGGAAAAAGACATATCATTGACACATACCCCACTACTACTATTGCGACCGCAACAATTGAACCAAATGAACCAATAGATTTTGAAGAGGGGGAGTGCCTCTTTCATTCACATATATGGGTGAAGGGGACCCTGTTGCATTTCATTGTTGATAGCGGAAACCAGAAGAACCTCATCTCAGTAGAGGTCATCAAAGAGTTGGGATTGTCGACAACACCACACCCACAACCATACAACATTGAGTGGCTTCACCAGGGATGATATCTCTATGTCAGCCAACTGTTTCGATTTTCATACAACAACAAACCCTTCAAGGATGAGGTATTATGTGATGTTGCCCCACCGAATGTTTGTGATGTTATTTTGGGCCAACCATATATGTGGAAGCGCCATGCTATTTATGAGTCTCGACCCCGTAGTATCATTGTTACTATGGGGGTCATATCTACATGATACCAGAGGTAGTTCCAAATACTATCCCACCTAAATAGTGTTGCAAGGTAGTATCTCATACTAAAAAATTTAGCTTCTTCACAGTTTTTTCAAAAGGTTAACAAAAGAACACTGCAACCACTACAGCCTCATTCCAAGCATCTTTTGTCCAAAAGAAGCAGGTCAAAAAGATTGAAGAAAAGTGCAAGGATTCCTTCTATAGATAGTCATCTCATGTAGCTAGACTGGTTCAAAATATCTAACCCTTCATGCCACATGTTCCTGACAACCTTCAACAAGCTAAGCAACAAAACTTCTCTAGCAAGGAAAGCAACTCATCAAGATGTAGATTCAACAAACCCTTTTCTCTCTCCCTCCAACACTCAACACAATGGATACCATTGATTCCTAAGGAGGGAGGATTGATCTAGGTGGATATCAGTGGCCACCCACCTATTCCAACTGGCTCAAAACACTCTTTTGAAAATTTATTATTTTTAGTAGTTTTTCGGTTCCTAAACTTCCGGGTCCATTTTGAGGGCCTAAATGAAGGTTTTTCGAGATCAAGAAAATCAATAATAGCCAAAGGATTTGATTTTACCCCCAAAATGAATTGATACCTTTCCAACAAGCTATCATGCGCCCCAAATGTAGATCGTATGCCAAAGTTACAGCCCCGGGAAGTTGATACACCAAACTACCCAAAAATGGGGTCCACAAAACTATTGGCTTTTCATCTTCCGGGGTTAGGGTTTTGGATTTTATTTATGTTAAAAGGGACTTTGGAGCCCCATTTTAATAATCATCTTCTTACAAATGTGATTAGCCATCACATCTCTTCTCAAAGATAAGTTGACATCATTCTAGCGAGTCTTTCACTCTGTATTTTTATAGTCTTGTACATTTCGCTCATTAATAGAAATTGTGTATTATTGTATATCTGTGCCTTTTTATATATCCGATATATCTCTGTTGTATTATTGTATCTCTTTGAAATATATGTGTATATTTCTATTTTATATCTCCGCTCTCGATTTGTGCCGAAAATAATACGGATGAGTGGTATTAGAGCGAGCTACTCCTGATCGTTTTTTCAGTGCATGTCCCCGACGAGGTCGGAGTATAGAAATTTGGGTCTTGATATTGTATATTGTCCCACATCCTTCAATGCCTACCGATAACAACCGGCGTGTATTCATCAAGTGACCACTTTGTATGAACCTCTCCTTTCAAGGTAAAATTTAAATTTTATATTCCTATATTTGAAGGACATATAGATGCGAATGCCCTAGAAAAATGGTTAAATATGCTAGAAGGTTATTTCTCTGTTCACAATTTCTTCGATAGGGAAAATATCACCTTCATACTCCTTAAGGATCTCCCCCATGTCAAATGTTTGTGGGAAACATATTGGGAGAAAAGTTCCACCGAGGAGTCTGGAATATATGGGGTCGAGCCGGCTTGGGATTTTTGTGTGGATGTGGTCATGGAACAATATTACCCTATTGGTATCTATGATTACTAGTACATGACATGGACCGCATTGTGTCAAGAGAGAGGCCAAGGAATGTCGTAGTTCACCAACACCTTTCATACCTTGCTCACCAAGCTAGCTATCAAATATTTTGAGGGAATTTGGTTCTGAAATACTATGGGGCTC
Organism: Picea engelmannii; assembly: GCA_009831015.1. Taxonomy (NCBI): domain Eukaryota; kingdom Viridiplantae; phylum Streptophyta; class Pinopsida; order Pinales; family Pinaceae; genus Picea; species Picea engelmannii. Next base: position 21,301 of record ML844866.1, on the reverse strand, counting down.
TACACAGGTACATCCAAATTGAAATAGAGTTTGTGGATATCTCATCATTGGGAGCTTCCTATCAATATGTTGTCAAAATTGAGAAGAAATTTAGTCACTGGAACAAATGGGAGTTTGGGTCTACAAATCCGCAACAACCAAAGTATGATAAAGACGACCCTAACAAACAACATCCCGAAAACCAGTCCAAGCCACAGGAAAATAATGGTCATGGGAAGATGAAGAAGGACACTAGAAAGTGGTGTGATTTCCACGAAATCCCCTAGCAAAAAAATGATGAATGTTGCTCAAAACAATCATTGGTGGCCGAGATCAAAGACAAGGAGCCGAACCCTAATTCAAAATCTGATTAAGAAAATAATTGAAAAAGACAGATCATCGATGTAGACCTCACTGCTACTATCACAACTGCAAAAATTCAACTAGAAGAACCAAAAGATATTGAAGAGGGGGAGCACCTCTTTCATTCATATATGTGGGTGAAGGGACCCCGTTGCATTTTATTGTTGATAGCGGAAGCCAAAAGAATGTCATCTCAGCAAAGGTCGTCAAACAATTTCGATTGTCAACAACACCACACTCGCAACCATATAACATCGTGTGGCTTCAACAGAGATGTGATCTCTATGTCATCCAGTAGTTTCGATTGTCATACGCCATCCAACCCTTCAAGGATGATGTGTTATGTGATGTTTCCCCATTGGATATTTGTGATGTTCTTTTGGTTCAACCATATATGTGGAAGCACCATGCTATTTATGAGTCTCGACCTCGTAGTGTCATTGTTACTCTGGGGGGTCATCTCTATAGGATACTAGAGGTAGTTCCAACTATCATCCCACCTAAATAGTGCCACATGGTAGTATCTCATACTCAACTTCTTCACACTCTGTTCAAAAGGTGAACAAAAGAACACCACAACCACTGTAGCCTCAGTCCAAGCACATTCTGTCCAACAGAAGCATGTCAAAAAGATTGAAGCAAAGCGCAAGGATTCATTTTGCACACAATCATCTCATGTATCTAGACTGGTTCAAAAGTTCCAACCCTTCCAACCACAGGTTCATGACAACCTTCAACAAGACAAGAAACACAAGTTCTCCAACAATGCAAGCAACTCATCAAGATGCAGATTCAACAAACGTTTTTTCCTCTCCCCCAAGAACTCAATGCAATGGATACCATTGGTTCTTAAGGAGGGAATATTTATCTATATGGATATCGGTGGCCACCCACCTATTCCAAATGGCTCAAAACAATCTTTTGGAAATTTACTATTTTTAGTAGTTTTTCGGTTCTTAAACTTCTAGGGCCATTTTGAGGGCCTAAATGAAGTTTTTTTTTTTTGGGATATAGCACCTTAATGATAACCCAAGGCTCTAATTGAGCCCCAAAAATTAATCTCCTCATCGATACCTTTCCAATGAGCTATCATTCACCCCAAATGGAGATCATATGCCAAAGTTACGCCCTCGGAAAGTTGATACACCAAACTACCCAAAAACGGGGTCCACAAAACTGTTGGTTTTTCATATTCCGGGGTTAGGGTTTTGGATTTTATTTATGTTAAAAAGGCCTTTGGAATCTCATTGTAATAATAATTTTCATGCGAATGTGAGTAGCCATCACATCTCTTCTCAAAGATAAGTTGCCACCATTCTAGTGAGTCTTTCACTTTGTATTTTTATAGTGTTATACATTTCACTAATTAATAGAAATTATGTATTATTGTATATCTATGTCTCTTTTTATATATTCGATATATCTCTATTATATTATTGGATATCTTTTCAATATCTATGTATATTTCTGTTTTATATCTCCACTCTCATTTCATGCTGAAAATAATCCAGATCAGTGGTATCAGAGTAGGCTGCTCTTGACTGTTCTTTTCAGTGCATGTTCCGGACGAGGTAAAAGTATAGAAATTTGGGTCTAGAGCTTGTCTCTCTTGAGGAAAATCACTCTTGCATGCCCAAGAAACCCTCCATGGTGGAAGAAAATAAAAACGATAGAGAAAACGAGTCTATTAATATGTTGCTTGAGCAATATCTCATGTAATAGAGGGATGGAATGATGGAGAATTTTCCCCACATCTTTCAACGCCTACCGATAACAACCAACGTGTATTCAACAAAGCAACCACTTTGGAGGAACCTTGTCTTTCAAGGTACAATTTATTTTTTATATTCTCGTATTTGAAGGACATATAGATGAAGATGCCCTAGAAAAATGGTTAAATTTGCTAGAAGGTTATTTCTTTATTCACAGTTTCTTCGACAAGGAAAATATCACCTTCGCACTCCTTGAGGCTCTCCTCGAGGTCAAAAATTGGTGGGAAACTTACTGGGAGAAAATTTCCACCTAGGATTATGGAATATATGGGGCCGAGCCCATTTGGTGATTTTTTGTGGATGCAGTCATGGAACAATATTATCATGTTGGTAACTATGATGACTAGTACACGAGATGGACCACGCTGCATCAAGAGAGGGGCCAAGCAGTGTTGGATTTCACCAACACCTTTCATACCTTGCGCACCAAGCTAGGTATTAAAGATTCTGATCGACATTTGGTTCTAAAATATCGTGGGGCTCTACACAGGTACATCCAAACTGAAATGGAGTTTCTAGACATCTCATCACTAGGATATGCCTATCAATATGTTGTCAAAATCGAGAATAAATTTAGGAACTGGAACAAATGGGAGTTCGGGTCTATAAATTCGCAACAACCAAAGTATGATAAATATGACCCTAATAAATAGCCTCTTGAAAACTAGTCCAAGCCATAGGAAAATAAGGGTCATGGGAAGATGAAGAAGGACATTGGAAAGTGGTGTGATTTCCACCAAATCCCCTTGAACAACACTAATGAATGTCACTCAAAAAAATCATTGGTGGTTGAGATAAAAGACAAGGAGACAGACCCTTATTCATAAAATAATAAAAAATATAGATCATCAAAGTAGACCCCACTACTACTATCACGACTGCAACAATTCAACCAGAAGAACTAGCAGATCCTAAAAAGGGGGAGTGCCTCTTTCATTCACACATGTGGGTGAAGTGGAACCCATTTCATTTCATTGTTGATAGCGGAAGCCAAAAGAAACCCATCTCAACAGAGGTCATCAAACCATTCGGATTGCCGACAACATCACACCTACAACCATACAACATCAGGTGGTTTTTCCAGGGACGCGATCTTCATGTCAGCTAGCAGTGTCTATTGTCATATGACATCCAACCCTTCAATGATGAGGTATTATGTGATGTTTCCCAAATGGATGTCTCTGATGTTATTTTGGGCCAACCACATATGTGGAAGCACCAGGCTATTTATGAGTCTCGACCCCTTAGTGTCATTTTTACTCTGGGGGGTCATCTCTACAGGATACTAGAGGTACTTCCAACTACTATCCCACCTAAACAGTGCTACAAGGTAGTATCTCATACTACAAAATTTAGCTTCTTCACAGTCTATTCAAAAGGTGAACAAAAGAAAATTGCAACCACTGCAACCTCAGTCCAAGCACCTTCTGTCCAGCTGAAGCAGGTCGAAAAGATTGAAACAAAGTGTAAGTATTCCTTCTACACACAGTCATCTAATGTATCTAGACTGGTTCAAAATTTTCAACCCTTCCAACTATAGGTTCGTGATAACCTTCAATAATCTAAGCAACACAACTTCTCTAGCAAGGAAAGTAGCTCATTTCTATAGCGAGAAAACCCCTCTACGAACTATACAAAGGGCCTAAAGTGTAGGCAAAGCTAACCATCTAAAGTCTCCTACTTTTATAACTATCCCAACATTACCCCACAATCATACATAAAAGACAAGAAAAAGGGATCCAGTAGGCCTACCTTAAACTCTACGTCCGGTGTCGATCCCTTTGTGCTTGGTTGTTTCCTGACTGCAAATCTCCTCCCAAGGTTGACCTGCATTCATCAAAAGACAAACAAGAAACTACAAGCATGCATTCTACATATGGATTAATGGGTTAGAAATCATAAATAAGAAATGTAAACAAATCATATAAGTTCAAGAGGTCATTTGGCGGGATGGAAAAATTACTTCTTTATATTAATATCACAAAATTCGCTTACAACATGAGACCGACACTGCTCCTTGAACTTGGTCTTGGGCTCCTCTTAACCATGCACCATTTTCTTCCACGTCTTCTTCTCCTCTTCAGTTCTCTCTTAGGGAAATGGTAAGGGATTTACAATTAGGGCAAAAGGGGATTGATAAAATGGGAAAAGTTTCTTTTCTCTCGTGCTTCTCCTTGCAATGGGACCCCAACCCCTTCTTTTATAGGCCAAAAGGGATAGTAACGGTTGGGGTGACTGGCTATGGGTAGTGAAACAATTAAGTAATGGCCCATAAACCAGTATCCTATGCAAATTTCCACATTTTGCGATATTTTGTGAGTGTACGTGGGTTGTAGTGGCTCAATAAGCATGTGTACGTGGGTAGTAGTGGTGTAGGGCACTTACACCTTCAAAATGATGGTTTTTAGAAGAGTTGTTCAATAGTGGCTTGGTAAAGATAACAAGTTAGATGGCCTGATGCTAGGTATGCATGCCAGGTGCAATTTAGGGTTATAACACATGCCCCCTAATGTGTGAGGTTAGAAGAGCATATGATGGCCAAAATACATTACAAATATTCACCACTATACGATGCGAGTGATCCTAGGAACCAAAGTTCAGGAGGTGGCATCTGCAAAAATAACAATTTGTCTCACTGAGGCGGGCATACCCATGCTCGAGATGAAATAAAATCATGGCTGCCAATCAAATACATTGCAGATCCATGTCATATAACTATATAAAGTGTAGCTGCGAGCAATACACAACGGATATACATCTTAAAAAAAATATATATATACATGTATAGTATCCATTTTTAAGAAGCCAATGACATTTGATGGCTGGAGATGAGGCCTTCAGAGCTCGAGCAACAACTTCAGAGTCTTCAAAACTTAGGTAGGAGTGTAATATTAGTGTACAACTTCACTACCCAGAGGTATTCAACGACTCATCCATAACAAACAAGAGGATCTTGATGATCAGGCATAGAACTTCATTGATTTTGAGCAAAGAATTGATTAGTCTTTCGGGATAGCCAGGCATGAGGACAAGAGACAAACTGCAGAAGGGCCAACTCAAGTTTAGTAAGACTTCCCTTGGACAAATAGAAGGATGTGCTTTGTCCAAGGGCGACTCATTGTGCTGTCAACAAAAAGAAAATACTTTTCCCTTCCTCTTTTTGGAGTATATTTGATTTTCTTTTGTCTTTTTCAATAATTTTGGGAAGCTTGAAAAAGAATAAAGAATGCTACGTTACAAAGGAGGATCGAGTGTCACAAAAATATTAGTTCCAAGCGCAAGGAACACATTGATGCTTAGAGAAAGGGGACATATGCAGGAAAAGGACACTCAGTAAAAATCCTCCATGGATCAAGGTGTCAAGACGTAGAGGCAAAGTGTTACAAGGATTGCGTATAAGGCATGCTTTAGATGGTTCAGTTGAGAGAAACATGGATCCGACATTAGTCCAAAGACACATGAATGAAAATGCGATTAATAAGACACAATGATAACATCCTTCGATGTGATTTTAATGAGCCCAAAGAAGGTAAGCTCGATGTTTTTTCATTTTTAGAGAGTCTAAAAAAGCGTAAAAGGAGACTCCACCAGGGCACCTTTTTCGAAGGTAGTCTATTCAGTTCGAAAAGGGGTAAACTAGCACCGAACAGACGTCTATTCAAAATAATTTTAATGAGTGTGACAAAGACAATATCGCTCCACAATCTTTTCATTTTTAAAGAGTCTGAAAAGAGCTTAACTATGGACTCCATAATGGATGTTCTTCTGGACCAATTTAACAAGTGTGAAGAAACAAGGTCACTCGACTATATTTTCAATTTTAGGGAGTCTAAAAAGAGTTTAACTATGGACTCCATGGGGGTTCCTTTTTCGTAAGTTTTAGTCTCTCAGGCCCAAAAAAGGGGTAAATCTATACCTGAGAATACTCTTCTAGAGAACCGAGGTTCCTAGAGTATACCTTTGTTCATACTTTTGACCATCTGGACCGAAAAATGGGCAAACTACCACTAGACAGACGTTCCTTCAAATTTCAGTTTAGCGAGAGTGAAGGGCAACAAGATCGCTTGACAATGTTTTCATATTTAGAGGGTATGAAAAGGGCTTAAAAGAAGACCCGTTGTGTTTTGGGAGTCCCGAGGATGAGGTCAAGAGTGATAATGAATCATGCAAATGAGTCTCATACTCGTAATTAGGAAAAACTAATAAGGAATCCCGAGCCTATAGTCATTAGTGATGACATGGACACCAAAATGCAACCAGGATCTACCTAGGGAATCCATGTGAAGGTAGGCTCTACCACTAAATTGCAACACTTCTAGAGTAAGAGTGAGGGTTCCATGTCGCAATTTGGTGGGATCAATCCTATGGAAAAGAGGAAAAGACAACGAGGTGCAACAAGTGGAGGTGGAAACCTAACTCACATGCACAAAGTTGAAAAAACAACTTTTTACCAAAAGACCATTAAAATGACCCAACTCTCCAAAAAGTTTCCCAATACCCAAAGTAAAACTTATCGTAACATTCCATAAGAAACTCATGAACCATACTAAATGATTTTTAAGTTAGAAAAAATGATGAAAGGGTTCGAAACAAATGACAAAAAGGGCCAAAAAAGTCTATAAATAGAAGTTTGGCAACTCATTATCACTATTACAAATTGAGAATTGACCAAAAGTCAAAAAACACCCATTTGTCAAAAGAGTTGATTCCGGGAGCTTCAGTGGACGAAACAAACTTCTGCTTGGACCAAGTAAGTACAAATTAGCCCCTCCTGCATTTCCATTCCTCCTTTTTGTATTTTTTTTTTTTGGGGGGGGCGCTGACCTTTAAAAGGGTCAACCCTGTTTGTATGCAAGATATCGAAGCACAACCCACGTGTGCACATGGGCATAAGAGAAACTAACCGTGTGTACACATGACTGTCCTTAATATAGCCTGCGTATACCCTCAATAAGTGGGAAAAAAGGGAATGCAAGAGTTAACTCTCCATTTTTTTTTGTGTTTGCAGGATGTATCTTCATTGGAGAGAGAGGGAACATGAGGACTTTGATTTTTTGGTCTCATAAGGCCCCACTACTGTCGTTGTCTTAGCACAATGTGGTTTGCTAAAATTCTTTCAGTGTCCATTCATGAGGGCACAACCTAGGCTGCTAAATGCCTTGGTAGATTACTGGCACCCGGATGCAGAGGCATTCATGCTTGAGGGACAGTTGTTGACTCCGACGACTGAGGACATCTATTTTCTGAATGGCCTCTCAAGGAGAGGAGAACCAGTCAACCTGCACACTTTTCCCCCTGGGCCACACAACATCGAGTAGTTGATTGGAATCCACTACGAGGATGGTATTGAGAAAGTAGGTTCTCAGGTGCCTATTCATACGATCAACAACCTACTATTGAAATATATTGTTCTACTCATTGGGCAGATCAATGGATCCATATATTTGCATCAGGCTTCCTGAGCGCACATGCATTGTGCAATTCAGTGCTTAAATGCACAATTTTTTGACTGGAGCACAACCATGCTGACATGCATGAAGAGACAGTTGATAGATTGTCGAGTGCGGGCACATGGGAACTTTGGATTTGGGATCATTTTGTGCTCTTTCTTCTTTGAGAGGGTACCCAGTCTCAGTCCTCGAGAGATGGTATGAGGGCACGAGGCCACTCTCTCGGTGCTATGTAGATGGGCAACACTATTTCCATGACAGGTTGGAGGGAGGACCATTGAGGCCTTCGAAGAAAATTTTTGACTGCTGGTCTCGACAGATTCAAGTCATAGAGGACTACCCCTATTCCGTGATCGACTTCTCCAGGGACCCTGACATGGTCATACCTCCCAGAGTAGAGCGAGGAGAGTTAGGTACACTTGTTTTTTCAAATTTATTTAATTTTTATTTATTTTTTATATATATCATTTGTTTGTACCAAAGTATCTCACAAGTATGTATTTGTTATGTGAAAATGTGGGACCAGCGCGTCCAACAGATTTCACGAGGACTAGGTGATGTCCTCGACCAGAGGCAGGACCAACAGTAGCAAGGGGGCCTCCAGTCGAAGAGGCTGATAGAGTTTTGATATGGGTGGAGCAGAACCTTACCACACTCACTCGCACAGTCCTAATGGAAGAGATCGAGGACCTGCCACCATCGATGCAACCTCACGTAGTTAGGGTGCCACAGACCTAAGTCCAACTCTTCTAGTGTTTGGAAAACATTGTTTTTCACTACAACAGGGCCAAGAGGCCCTGCCCTTAGCTAGGATAGACTACTTACATGCCAAGAGAACATTTTTGTATATTTTTTAGGGCATAATCCCTGTGACTCTGACTGGACATATTTTTGAGGCGCTTGCGCCCACCCATGTACTTTGATATTTATATATATATATATATGGGTCATTTTCATATTTTTTATGTCTTATGGATTACATCTATTTTACAAATGTTTTACATGTGTGTGTGTGTGTGATTTTTCTTGCATGTGTGCAATATACCAATCTAATACATGATTAACTAGAGTATATTTGATTTGATTCAATCTCCTAGGAACATGGATAATGTAATCAAAATTTTGTTCTAAGAGACATACCTTAAGGAACCATTGGTGTAGTGTAGGATCGTAAACGCGGTAAACCCCATTTAACTGAGACAACCAACTGAGCATCTAAGTATCCCCGGAGGTGAGAGATACCATGCGACAAAGTGTAACAAAGAAACTCTAAGACTTCATTGTATTCGACGACTTTGTTTGTGGCATCACCTAAACAGATACCTCCTGAAGATAGCAACTGGCCCTGAGGTGTGAAAATCACCCAATCTACGGAAGCAAGCCTCCGAGTGTGCCGACTAGAGCCATCCGCAAACCCAACGAACACCATTGATTCACTTGACATCTACCACAGTGAAAAAGATGACATAAAAAATGACACATCCATAAAACCAAAAAGACAAAACTAAAAAGAAAATGTACAGGAACTATACATATGTTATAAGAAGTCACCCAAGGAGACCCACCTATGAGTAATACTTCTTGAGGTAGAGGCCATTTCTAGGCTCCACCAAAGCATTTCCCTCAAAATCAATGAGATGATAAGAACCTTTATTTAGAACCTCCTTTACAATGAAAGGTACGAACCACATGGGTTTGAACTTGCCTGCCCCCAGGGGATCCTTATCTTGGTCATAGAATAGGACAAGGTCGCCTTAAGAAAAAAATCGAGGACAAATGGACCGATCATACTGACACTTGAATTTATGTTTATGAGCCTCATTAGCCAAGGTTGCATCTCGACGCTGCTCATTGAGCTTCTCAATATATAATAAACTCTGTTCAAGCGGTGAAGTGTCTGGCAATAACTGTACTGCCAAATTTAGAGAGGGGATCTGACACTCTATAGGCAAGACTGCTTCCAGCTCGTAAATGAGTTGAAAAGGTGAGAAATCGGTTGCAGTTTTAATAGATGTTTGGTAGGCCCATAATGCTGAGTACAACATCAAATGCCAATTTGACCTAGCCAAATTGATCGTTCACTGTAAAATATTCTTCAGGAATTTATTCATAGCTTCCACTTGACCATTTGCTTGTGGGTAGTAGGGTGATGAATGTTCTTTCCTCAACCCAAGCTTTGATGTTAACTTGGACATCATTTTGTTCTGAAAGTGACTGCCATGGTCATTGAAAATCTCTCTCGGGATGCCGAACCTTTCTATTATCTAGTTAAACAAAAAGAGAGCTCCAGTCTCACCATCATCTTTAAACATTGGCATAGCTTCGACCCACTTTGTGAAGTAGTCTACTACTACGATGATATAATGGTGCCCCATTGAAGAAGCAGGGTTTCATGTAGCATAATCAATCCCCCACTTGGTGAAGGGACCAACAGTGATGACGGGAAACATGGGAGTGGGGTGCCCTCATCCTTCGAGAGAAGATTTGACACGGGTGGCACTTCTTGATTGATTCAACACAATATTTGATTAATGTCAGCCAAAAGTAACTGACTCGTAAAATATTTTTGGCTGTTTCCAACCCAGAAAAATGACTTCCACATGCTCCAGTGTGGAAATCGTTAAGCACGATTTCCACTTCTTCATGGGTGAGACACCAACGGAGGATGCAATCTACACCTCGATGATACAGAGTGTCCTTGAGTATGAGATAGTTTTTGGCCTGATGGCATATATGGTGACGCTCATCACGAGAAGCAAAGGTAGGGAACTTCAAATTCTGGAGATAGACTAGTATATATTTATACCAAGGGTCCGAAGATGAGATAAAAAACATATCTCCTTTGATAGGCGACTCTTTAGTTATAACATCACCTAATTCGACTGAAAGTTCTGAAATGAGTTCCGCAAAGACCAACGACTTTTTGGATTTCGCTGAAACAAAATCCAAGTCAAATTCCTGGAGGATAACTATCCATCTACTGATATTTCCACCAATTACACGTTGTGTCAACACGTATTGAAATGGATTCACAACAACAATGACGGTGGTCTTGCGAAACAAGATGTAATGACTTAACCGTTTGACAGCATGAACTGCTCCCAATGCAAGTTTTTCAATGTGGGAATAATTGAGTTCTGGTCCAACCAAACCTCGGCTTAGATAATAAATCACATATTATGATTGTAAATCATCCTCCTGAACCAAGACCATATCGATGGTCGACTCCGTAGTGGCAAAGTACAATAAGAAATCTTTATTATAATTGGGTGGCCGAAGAAGAGGGGTGGATATGAGGGAACATTTCAACTCTTTGAAAGAGTGTTGAGTGGTTTCATCCTAATGAAAAGGAACATCCTCCTTCAGTAAACACATGAAACCCTTTGTGATCTCAGCATAGTTTGCGATGAAACACCGTAAAAAGTTCGCTTTTCCCTGTAGGCTCTGAAGCTGAGGGATTGTGCATGAGAGAGGCAACTGAACTATCGCATCAACCTTTAGAGTATCGACCATGATCCCTGTTGTCAAAACTATAAAACCTAGAAGATGACCCAATGTGACGCAAAAACTGCATTTGTTTGGATTTAAGAGGATCCGGTAGTAGCAACATCGCTCAAAGATAAGTCAGAGGTGTTTGGGATGATCAACTCTCTTGCGAGATCGTGATGCTAAATCATCAAGATAAGCCTCGATTATGTGTTTGAGGTCGTGGAAATAAAAAGGCATGGCCCACTGAAATGTAGCTCCAGCATGTTTTAGACCAAAAGGCATCTTCCGATAAGCGAATGTACCCCACGGACAGATGAAAACAGTTTTGTGTTGGCCTTCGGGCTTGATTTGTATCTGATTATCCCGAAAAGCCATCCATGAAATTAAAGGCTTGACAACCTGCACATTCATCGACTATTTGGTCAATAAATGGCATGGGGAAATTGTCTTTTGGACAGGCCTTGTTCAAATCACGAAAGTCCGTACATATGCGAATCATACCCTATTTTTTATTGACTAGAACAGGGTTTGACACCCATTGAGTCAATTGGATGGGGTATATGAAACCAACTTGGAGTAGTTTCTCTACATCAGCCTTAACAACTGCTTCTTTCCTAGGATTGACTGGATGAAGCTTCTTCTAGACCGACTTAGCATCAGGATACATCATGATTTAATGTTCAAAGATTCTTGGATCTATGCCTAGCATTTCCTCATAATACTAGGAAAAAACGTCGCAGAATTCCTTAAATAAATCTATGTAGATTTGAATCTCCTTCGGGGAGCAGTCTGCTCCGACGAAGATATTCTCCATGATGCCAGGGATTCTGGAGATATCGTAGGTATCGTTTGAGCAATGTTTTCCATATTTCCTTCAGCGTAAATAGTGCACGTAGCCAAAGGATTGATAGGAAAAGCCTTATCTCCAGTCATAGTCAGAGTAAATTCACCTTCTTCAATTCTTCTTAACTCTGGGAGGAAGTAAGATCAGTGATAAAGATCATCCTAGGGTTTGTCTAGACTAGTCATTTCCTCAATAATCACCTCATATGAGGGAAAGATTAAGTCTAAAGAATCAGTATCAACGAGGGAACCTTGAGCCCATATAGGCTCGAGAACCGGATCTAACTCCTGTGCAGGAGTTGGATCGAAGTCGGTGGAAGCTTGTCAGACTGTAGAGTACGTAAATTTTACTGCGGACAAAGGCATGGCCATGCCATGGTGCCCTGTCCCTTCCATATTGGATTATGGGGAAGGAAGAGTCCACAGATCATTAACGTAAGTCCTGCAAAATGACGAGATTTGAAAGATTTCGACCCTAGGCTGGTCGGGGACAACTGACATGTAATGGACATTTCCGATTGGAGTCGAGTAATCGAAAGTACCCATCAAAGGTGGGCACAAACCAACCCCTATGTTGATGATGACAGGTTGAGGGTTATCTATCATCGGGACCATGGATATCCCCGATGAAGGGTCAGGATGGGAGAAAGATAACTGATCAATGGTCATGATCTGACCCTTGTGTGGAAACAACAAGACCTGGAAAATTGTCACGACCACTGCTTGTATAGAGTAGGTCCAAATCCTTCCTAACAAGAGATTGTAGTCGAGAAACTCATCGACCACTTCAACTTAGACACACACGGTCTTCCCTCCTAACTGCATGGGGAAAGAGGGGATGATTCCATGTGGTTGGAATGAACGACCATCGAAAGAGGTAAGAAGGGTAGGTGACGAAGACAAAATGGGTTCACCGATGGCCTTCCAACATGCCAAAGACATCATGCATGTCGAGGCACCCTCATCAACCACCATGCAAAAAATGTTATGAGTAAAAATTTTCGTGGTGTAAGCCACTACTATTTGAAACGCTACGTGGTAAGGAAGACGAGGTTTTAATTCGGTCGTATCAAGCATGATCATTCTCGGATTACAAGTCTCAGTGGATCCTAAGGTAGCTAATAGAGCCTTTCTCTAGGAAGGAAAACTATGGAGGACTTCCAAAGCTGACATCGCACAAGGGATTTGTGACAAATCCTCCACCACAGAGTAGTTCTAGGTGGCCCTTTCATTTCGGTTGTGAGAATCTTTCTTGAACACACCTTTGGGGATGCATGTCATTGTTTCTTCGAACGTATTCTCAATATGGAGGGGAAGAGATGGATTTTCGGCTTCTTTACCCTTCTCAGGGGTGTTTGGCATTCTGTAGTCGCGTGTCCTAGTCATTATGTCAATGCTACCTTTCATCATGTACACATTCATGGATGAAGGATTACTCAAAGACGGAGAGGGTCCCTGACCAACCCCTTCCACTCTTGAAGAGGCTTGAGCTAAATTTTTCCCATGCAGAAATAGATTCTTTAACACGATAGGCAACTGTTGTGCCAATAACTCCTAGGCCTCCGCAAGCTGAGGGCACTGGTGAGTCATATGGTCTTCTTTGCAAAGATTGCACAGATATTTTGACTTCTTCTTTTCAGTGTTTCCCTCACCAACATTATTGGTAGGTTTCTTATCCCCCTTACCCTTATTTTTTTGTTTCTTCTTTCCATCAGGCCACTGGGTGGCCTTTGGGTTTGTCGATTGCACACTGTGTACATCCAATGTTTGAGTAGGAGGAGCAGCCAAACCAGTGGTCTAGCTGGCTGCTGTCTGTTGTATTTCCAATTGCTGCAATTGATTTGACAGCTGATAAGTGGGCTTCTTTTGCACTCAACCTACAATGCCATTGACATGTGGTCCAGATCTCTATCTGGTCTTGTCAAGTATTGACTATGGTGCATCTGGAAAAACTTCATAAAGTAAACCAGACTAAGAGTAAATCAGTTCTAGCTATTGGGTTCTCATTATTGCTTCTTCCTCTGAAAATACCCCCGAGGTTGCGACATCTTTAGATAACTTAGGTACCAAAGAATTAATGAACCACTCTAGCAGGAATGCTGGTGGGACTGACACTTTTATCAAAATCTTCTGGCGTGTCCATTCTTGGATGTCATCTGAGATATGGTTTTCTTTTGTCTTCTCAAAGTTGGCCAATAATTCAGTCTCGACATCATATCTCATAGGTAATTGGAAATGGTTTAAGAAATCCAATACCAATTCGTTGAAGGAAGAGTATCTTGAGCGATCGAGCTCAATGTACCATTTCTCCGCACTCCTGATGAGAGTGCATTGAAACAAACACAAATGGACAGAGTCATCTCTTAGAGAATTGGACGAGCACCATAAATGGAAGGTAGTCACATGATCGCCTGGATCTTCATTAGGCTTGGCCTTGAACTTTGGGATGTCCAAAGGAAACTTGGTCGGCATAGGGGGCCAACGCGGATCGTGACAGATGAGGTTGTTTAATAACCTTGTCAAGTCTGGCAAGTGCAGAGTTTCCAGAAATGGTAATTTGGGTTGTTGATTGTAACTAGGGAAAAAGAAGCCTGGAGTTTGGCTGGCACCAGGTTTCTAGGAAAAGTTAGGTTGCTGGCCAGGGTTCTAGTAATAACCATGGTCGTGACTAGTGTATGGATACTACGCTTGTTGATATGTCATCGGTTGACTCTCATAATAGGAAGTAAAGGGCTAGGCTTGCATTACTTTCCAAGGATTTTGGGAAGGGTTTCCCCCTATCGATCTGATGGGCATAGGTACTGAGCCTTGCCTAGGGTTCCAATGGCTATGGAAGGGGTTTCCCTCGGTCAACATCCTTGATGAGGGAATTGATCCCTACCACGAATTCCAAGGTCCTTTTGAGGAAGGAATTCCTATGTTTTCCCCTTGTGCAAGAATAGTACCCTGTATAGGATGTTGTTGTCCATAACCAAGGTTTCCCCCGGCCGAGACAACAACTGACGAGAAAATGTTGTTACCAAATATGCCGAATAAAGAGAATGGTGTCAAGCCTACAAACATGCTATAAGTAGGAATTCCTTGACTACCTGCTCCAAACAAACTATAGTTTACGTTCGGTTCGATGAAGTGCTAGTGGGCACCGCCAAGCGAAGGGGACGAAGGAGGTATATGACCCCCTCCATGAGGGAAAGCATTATAGGGAGATGAAGTGACCCCCATGGATCCTTGCATAGGAAAATTGGAGCTCCCTACCTCAAGACCTAACGTATGTAGAGTGGAGTGGGAAAGGGCAGTGCTCGTACTAAAGCTAGGCATGCCATATGAGAACGGAGGGCCTGTTGCACTTTGGGTGAACAGAGTAGTGATCGCCACCATAGACAGAATCATACCATAGGTAGAGGAAGTTGAGACCATAGTGGTCCAGACCGACAATGGTTGGTCAGGAGGCAGAACACCCCCTGTAGTGACATCTGCAGAGGAAATATGATTATTCCTTGAAGAAGTAGCAACATTTGTTTCCATCGCTTCTTGTGACACTACCTGGTGCTCGTAAGATTGAACCTGTACAATGATGGGTGCTGATAGATCAATGATTGGAGGGTTATATGAACCAAGAGCTTGCAATCCGAGGTTATAAATGATTGGTTCCTCTGGAATTTAATGTTCTCCTCTCGGAGATGAGTCGGTCGCAATTTCTTGTAACCCGGTCGCCTCAAAAGACCCTTGTTGGTCTAGTTTTCACCTTAGTGGTGGTGAGGGTGGCTAGATATCAACCGATGACAAGCCCAAAAGCCTTCATGACCAGTGGATCTCTTGATCCTTCACTGTGAGATAAGATGAATGACACACTAGGAATTTCTATAATCATTTTTTTTTTTAAAACCAGTACACACTAGAAAAATTTCCTATGAGGTAAGACAAGCAGATCACTAGCTAGTTGGAAGAATAGTTACAACAACCAACACTAGAGAAACTTACCGGTGAAAGTGCAACTCGAATATGGAAGAAACCTCCAGTTATACTCTGCAAAGTGTGGCCCAATGTCTTCCCTAGGTACCACGGTATATCCCCACAGTCACCTATGTAAGTCACTAAGATAAAGGAAACTAGGTTGCCAGCGCGCGAATAGTCACCAGGCGGGTACAGTCGGCAGTCAGGTGGACCACAATGAGTAGGGTATCAATCATGAAACCTATCAGGGGTATTGAAAGTAAGTGTTATAGAAGATGACTGAGGACCTCGAATGGATTCGAGACCCACAAAGCTCCATGGAAAATGTGATTAACAAAATCCCAAGATAAGCCCTCTATATGCGTTCCCCACTATGCTTGGTCTGGCTTTGGAGGGGTTATCTCCGCTACGTTTCCGCACATGACCTTGTATTTAGCCCCTGTGTTAGAGGGGGTCCCGGATAACTTTCATGGTTATTGGACTTTCAAGCACTCCCTATCTCAAACTCTTATGTTTGTTTTTGTAGCCTTGAAGAGTTTCCTCTCCAATCCTAAATCAAGGCTCTATCTTAGACTAAATTTATGAACCCTTCAAACACAAAGTCTAATATCTTTTAATTAGGTGTTAATTTTAGTGGTTGTCTTAAGTCAAAACAAATGAAAGTGAAACCAATGATGTTCTTTAAGATACGAAAGAAAAGAGAATAAGATGATACTGGAAACAAAATTACTTCTTTCTTCACAAATAAAGATTTTCCAATTGAAACTCTTTCACCAAACTTTTTGTAACTTATTTTCTCAGATATTTGAAAATAAAAACTCAAAACAAGATTTTGCTCGACTACAAGCTACTTAATTTCCTAAGAATTCAAGTAAAGAACTCAAGAAAACTTTCTTTTTCCTTGGTAAACAAAGCAACTAACCTCTACTACTTTAACAAACAAAGTAATGAAAGATTTTTTTTTTTTATTGTTACTTGCTTCAAAACAAGAAATTTGAAAATGAATTTCTTTTCTTCTAAAGCAAAAAAGGGAAAAATACCGACAAGATAGGACCAATAAATGGTTTCTGGCCCAATTGTAGATCGTAGGGAGTCACTGACAATACCAAATAGGAAGATCCAAGCAGACTCACCAACTTGTCTAAAAAACCTATTAAAGAAAACACAAGAAATGTTTTGATGAAAAGAAAGCTATGCTAAGGTCATACCTAGGCTACAGACTACTAAAATAGAGACCGGGGTTAGATCAAGAAGACCCCTGAGAAGTATGACTTCTAATAGGGAAGGGGATGACTGCCTCTTCTTTGCAAAATATCTTCTCAACACAGGCACACTACTGTCACTTCAACAACTAGCATATGTATGTGGGCTATCCAAAGGCAGGGTGCGTATGCATGTGTGCAGGCCCACTACAGTCTGCGTACACCTCTGTAACTCCTCAAAAAATAATGAAAAAACAATAGTCTAGCACAGGCAGGGAGTATTGGTATGGAAGACCAACATCCCTTGATGACAAAGAAGCTCACAAAAACTCAGAAAACAGTGAATGAACTGATTCAAAGAACCCAAAAAGAAATATCCCCAAAGACCCTAGAGGCTTCCCCAATATGGTCGCCAATTCTGCTATAGCAAGAAAAACCTTCTACAGATGACACAAAGGGCCTAAAGTGTAGGCATAGCTAACCATATAAAGTCTCCTACGTTTTATCACTATCCCAACATTACCCCACAATCATACATAAAAGACAAGAAAAAGGGATCTGGTAGGCCTACCTTAAAATCCGCGTTCGATGTCGATCCCTTTGTGCTTGGTTGTTTCCTGACTGTAAATATCCTCCCAAGGCTGACCTGCATTCATCAAAATACAAACAAGAAATTACAAGCATGCATTCTACATATGGATTAGTGGGTTAGACATCATAAACAAGAAATGTAAAAAAATCATATAAGTTCAAGACGTCATTTTGCGAGACGGAAAAAGTATTTCTTTATATTAATCTCACAAAAGTCGCTTACAACATGAGACTGACAATGCTCCTCGAACTTGGTCTTGGGCTCCTCTTCACCATGCACCAACTACTTCCATGTCTTCTTCTCCTCTTCAGTTCTCTCTTAGGGAAATGGTAAGGGCTTTACAATTGGGGCAAAGGGGGATTGATAAAATGGGTAGAGTTTCTTTTCTCTCGTGCTTCTCCTTGCAATGGGACCCCAAACCCTTATTTTATAGGCCAAAAGGGATAGTAATGGTTGGGGTGATTGGCTATGGGTAGTCAAACGGTTAAGTAATGGCCCGAAAACCAGTATCCTATGCAAATTTCCACATTTCGCGATATTCTGTGAGTGTACATGGGCTGTAGTGGGTCAACAAGCATGTGTATGCAGGCAGTAGTGGTGCAGGGTGCGTACACCTTCAAAATGATGGTTTTTAGAAGATTTTTTCAATAGTGGCTTAGTAAAGATAACAAGTTAGATGGCCTGATGCTAGGTATGCATGTCAGGTGCAATTTAGGGTTATAACACTCATCAAGATGCAGGTTCAACAAATGAGTTTCCCTCTCCCCCGAGCACTCAACTCAATGGATACCATTTATTCATAAGGAAGGATGATTGATCTAGGTGGATATTGGTGGCCACCCACCTATTCCAAATGGCTCAAAACAGTCTTTTGACAATTTACTATTTTTAGCAATTTTTTCGGTTCCTAAACTTCCAAGGCCATTTTGAGGGCCTAACTGAAGGTTTTTTTGGATTGAGAACCTCAATGATATTTATTGGATTTGATTTATCCCCCAACTGAATATCCTCAACAATACCTTTCCAATGAACTATCGTGCACCCCAAACGAAGATAGTATGCTAAAGTTACGTGCCCAGGAAGTTGATACAACAAACTACCCAAAAATGGGGTCCACAAAACTATTGGATTTTCATCTTCTGGGGTTAGGGTTTTGGATTTTATTTACGTGAAAAAGGAATTTGGAGCCTCATTGTAATAATCATATTCTTGCGAATGTGAGTAGCCATCACATCTCTTCTCAGAGATAATCTACCACAATTCTAACGAGTCTTTCACTCTGTATTTTTATAGTCTTGTACATTTTGTTCATTAATAGAAATGGTGTATTACTGTATATCTATGCCTCTTTTATATATCTGATATATACATATTATAATATTGGCTCTCTTTTCAATATCTCTGTATATTTCTGTTTTGTATTTCCACTCTCATTTCGTGCCGAAAATAATCCAGATCAAATTGGGTACAATTTAAGACCACATCTTTTATTTTGAGAAACTGGCTTTACGCATTGAAGGCATGTCAAATACCTTTTTTTTAGAATGTTTTATTAATGGCCCGAAGGAAGAAATCCGTGCTCAAGTCTTATTGGGTCTCCCTATCACTTGACTCAAAGCCACTCAAAGATCTAAGGAAGCACAATAGGTGGCTACTACTCAAACAAAACAAAAAAATCCTTTATTCCCCATCCCTATCCCGCCACTCTCTCTCTTCCCTCCTTTCCTCTCAAGATCCAAAAATTAACTCAGGATGAAATGGAAGAACGTCAATTTAAAGGCATGTGTTGCAATTGTGATGAAAATATTTTCCCGACTCTCCCTAGAGAACCTTTTCCTCTGCCAGATGACATTCCTCCTTCTAATCAACCAGATGTGGAACCCCAAATCTCCCTACACACCTTGACTGATATTTCATCTCCTCAAACTCTTAAATTAATTGTCTACATCAAGCACTGTAATGTAATTATCCTACTTGAAAGTGGTAGCACCCATAACTTTATTCACCACTGAGTCTCCCAAGAGACCCATTGCTATATCCATGTCGTGAATAACTTTTAGATCATGATTGCTAATGGTGGCTCAATGAAATGTGGGGTCATTTTGAAAACATGTTCCTTCAAATTGATGATTATTATTTGAAATACCACATGTTTTCCATTGAAATGGGTGGCTGTGACATTGTTTTGGGTGTTTAATGGTTACGCACATTGGGACCCATCACCATGGATTCCAAGGAGTTATACATGGACTTCCAATAGGACGACCCCTGTTACACTTTCCAAGGAATGACCACATGTTCTCTTGAGATCATTAGCTCATGCTATCACCAAATTTTTATGAAAGAGGATGATATTCCCAAAACTACTTTTCCCACTCATGAAGGCCATTATGAGTTCTTGGTGATGCCCTTTGGCCTTTGTAATGCACCCTCTACCTTCCAAAGTCTCATGAATCATACATTTCAACCCTTTCTACATCATTTTTTCCTTGTCTTTTTCGATGAAATCCTAATCTACAACAAAACTTGGCAATCCCATGTTACCCATGTAGACTATGTCTTAGAACTCCTTTCTCATCATCAAATATTTCTCAAGAGGTCCAAATATTCCTTTGGTGTCTCTGAAGATGAATATTTGGGCCATATTGTTAGTAAGGATGCTGTATGAGTGGACCCAAAGAAAATTGAAGCAATGAAGTATTGGTCCCATCTACGACTCTTAAAAGTGTACGAGGTTTCCTTGGTATAACAGGGTACTATAGAAAGTTCATCCAAAACTACAGAAAAATTGTGATTCCCCTCACCACCCTAGTTCAGAAAAATTCTTTCACTTGGAATGTTGTTGTAGATCAATCTTTTCAAGATTTGAAATATGTTATGTGCATTGTGTACAACCCCAATACTTACTCTACCCAACTTCACTAATACTTTTGTTTTGAAATTTGATCCCTCGGGAAAATGCATAGACATGGTTCTCATGTAAGAAGACATAGCATTGGCCTTTACTATTAAACAACTTTGTGACTGACACTTGGGAAAATCTAACTATGAAAAGGAAATGTTGTCCATTTTTCACACTATAGATATCTGGTTTCCTTAGGCATTTTTTCCAAATTAAAAATAATCATCGTAGTCTCAAATAATTTTTGGAGAAAAGGATTTCATCATTGGAACAACAAAAATGGGTTACCAAAATGTTATGCTATGATTATGAGATATTTTGAAAGAAGGGAAAGGATAATGTGGTAGTTGATTCTCTCTCTTGAAAATATGAAGAGGAAGGGTCCCTATTTTCACTCTCCTTCATTGTAGTTGATTGGGTGAATGAAGTCTGTAATGAGTGGTTCATCGAACACAATATTTCCATCTTGATCCAACAAGTTATTCGACATGATTCTAATGCATCTCTCAGATACACTTGGCATAATGATGAACTCCACTATAAAGGGCATTTGTATTTGATCAAGTAGTCTAATTTTAAAGCCATTGTGCTATCTGAAATCCAAGAAACACCAATAGTAGGTGATCTTGGCCAGGGGTGATTTTAAGAACCCCCCCTAAATTTATATGTATAATAAATGGGCGAATCCCCATGATACATAGGAAAAATTGAAGGCTATTTTATCAATAATATAAAATGTATATATAATTTTTGGG
>WSFP011340641.1:0-37279 GCA_009831015.1 Picea engelmannii | reverse complement strand
CAAACAACCACACCATAGGCTCCAAAGGAGAAAAGACCCATGAAGGATACTTCACCTTCTGTCACCGAAGTCTCGGCTGAAGTTTTCCAATTACATACCAAAAGACCAAAATCCAGTCATACAACTGACACGGTTGGCGAAACGTAAACCCAATCCACTATGACTATGAAAGGTGATCAATCACCTCTTATCAAAAGAAGCAAGCATATCATGTCTACAGTTTCGTCCAAGAAGCCGACGGATACTTCACTAGTCGACCAACCGAGTAAATGAGGACCAAAGTTGAGTATTTTTGAGAAATATGACCTGATCAAGAAGAGGAATTAGACACTGACCAACAATACTTATGCTCAGTTTTGGAAACAGACATCCATGGAACAACACAGACTATTGTCTACGTTTGATACAGAGAAGGGTAGAATACACATGGCTTTTCTGCAAGCACAGGTGACCAACCCAAAGGAAATTACTGATTACAAGAGGGCAACATTTGAGTTACACACCAGAGATGTGCACCCGACCGATCAAATGGATCTTTACAAGAAAACTAGAGAAATGGTTTTCTCCACTATGGCAAGTGCTTCTACTTCGGTTGTTAAACTACAAGTCTCTTTGAGCAATGTTTAGACACAAATAAAGTTAGAAAAGATATCATCCTTTGCAAAGGATAAAAAAATTAAAACGTTGGAAGAATTGGTCCTCAAGATCAGGTATGACCCCTTGAATGTGAAAGTAGTCGAGGAGATGCTTAAAAAGAAAATTGATGATATAGAATCTCTGAGGAAACAATTGAAATTGCCACCAATGGAAGATGCACAGACAAAAGAGATAGATAAAACCAAAGGTGAGAAGGACGAGATGCTCAAGTTGATCATGGAGCAGAATGCACAGTTGAAAGAGATGGAAGGAGAACTGGAAAGGTTAGTGAAGGAGAAGGAACAATCAACGCCTATGGAGGTCATTCCATTGAGCGCAGTTCCACTCATCAGAGTAAGCACAACATCCACAGCATAAATTTCCTTAGCAACTTCACTGACAGCTCTGGAAAAGACAGTAAAACTAGCAAAATCCATGGGGGAGATGAACTTGCAAGAGACATAAATTAGCAGACTTAAAAAGGAGGTTGAGGACCTTTAGGAACTTAAGTCTTCTTACCAAACTAGCTACTTCATGGAGAAATAAACATCAGAAAAGATCAAACACGAATTGCAGCAGCTTCGAAAGCAAACAGTGGCAGGAAAGACATTTGCTGAGGCCAAGGAAAATATATGGATGGATATCTCCAAATCCATAAATGAAATATGGCCTATGGTGAAAATCATGTTCGAGCAAAATGAACTAGTACAAAGGAGCAGGCAGGCTATTGAGAAAATAAGAGGAGAACTAGGAGAAATGCCTACAGAAGCCACCGAGATCATTAAATTCCTGAATTCCAAAACCAATGAAGAATTAGAGGATTTGAAGATTGAAGACAGAATGAAAACCATCCTCGAAGTCAAGAGGGTTCTGACCAAAAGAGGACTAATGCTATAGTTGGAAGAGAAAGTTCATATTATGGACACAGGAGTGCAAAGATTTTTCGGCAAAATTGAATCTCTGCAGAAGAAATGACTCCCTGGCTTAAGGGTCGTAAATGATAAGTTAATGACCCTTCCTGATTATAAACAGAAGCTGGCCACAGTGGCCAAAGATAGTTCGAAATTTTTGGGAATACAGGGCAGCATAACGGGCAAGGAGTTCTTAGAAAAATTGTAGCTAGACATTAGCATACAACATGAGATCTGGTATATTTTCATCATCAAGCCAACTTTTCCCAAGTACACAGAGATGGATCAAATATACCGATGATTACTCAAAGTCATCATTCCCAGCTAGCTACGATGGGAAGAGCTAAGCAATCTGATTGAGTAGGAGATGAGGTGTCCAAGTCTAGTCAACAATTCAATTATACGAAGTCGTGTAGATGACTCACCAATGGTTTTCCCCATAAATCAACATGAAGATTTCAACACATCATCAATAGTTCCAAAATTTTTGTATCTTGTTGAGTTAGTTAGTTAAATTTAGAATATGCCACATCCTGATCTTTAATGACAGGATCCTATGTAATTTTTGATTATAAATACTTCAAACTTTGAGGTACCAAGGGTTGATCTTTATGCCTCGTAAGCCATAAAGACTGTAATTGTTTATCAAGAGATCTTCCAGTAATATAAAGGGACATTTCACAGGATTCTCGCGTGTTATTCATTGGTGATGTTTATTTTCCTATGTTAAATGTTTTTCTCACTTAGTCGTCATATTGTTTTCTAATTTGATCTTTTAAAAGTAGCGTATGTTGCAGGATTTATCTTTGTATACCCTGTCTCTGACTTTAAAGATCTGAATGTTTATCTTCTGATGTTATAGTGAAGAAATTCTTAAATGCTTCTTTACTTTAATTTCTATTCTCATCTTTTCTACTGTCCATCACTTTACTGCCAAAGAATCCAATGAATGCATTACCTTGCCTCGTGAAAAGAATCTTTTATTTCATGTTTAGATATCTATCCTTATAATACAGACCCCATAGCCCAATGGATGCGTAAACCCTATTTCATCCAACTTTACAAAAAACAAACCATTCAATCTTATTCTACTTAACTAGACTAATATCTCAAAGTTAAAACATATCTAAATCTTACAGAGAGATCCCTCTCTAAAATTGGCAGGGCTAGATTCCAGTTTCGAAGTGGTTGGATAAAGTTACCTCTGGCAAATTTTTTCTACCCTGACAACCTCTGGGAATTTATAGAGCGATAACAGTGGGATCTTAGCCATCAAATTTATTCACTTCCACTTTGGGAAGATGCAACTCATGGTGAGGAGATTTGGAATGAAAGGGCATGGCATGGGAGAAATCAAGGCCTTATATGTTAGAAGGTTGTTCAGAGGAGGTAAGGCCCCTAGGTAGATTCATCCAATCATGCATATTGGTAGAAAAGGATTGAAGGTCGTTTTTCATGTTTTCATAGAGGGATTCCATTTTGGCCTCAATGGTGGAATTGAGGGCCACAATATTGGCATTGAGTTGTTTAATTTTAGTCTGTTTCTTGGTGATATTGGTTGACAGGGCATTGATGTATGCGTCCAGTTCTTGGTTGCGGGTTTGGGCCATGGTGGAGGGAAGTGGAAATAATGGGGCTAGTGGGTTTGCATAGAAAGGGGTTATTGGTGAAGAGAACCATTGTAATCAGTGAAAAGAGAGGAAACCAATGGGATAGGTCCCAAATAATATTGGCACAGAGGGTGGGTGGGTCCATATAAAAATTTATTAGAAGTGATATATACCATGACAATTAGGGAGAAGAGAGGAATCCAATGGGATGGGTCCCAAATAAGGGTTTCACCAGGACCACTATAATTGTTTTTTTACTCCTACTGAGTTATAATCTAGCTTAAAGAATACTACAATGATCGAATACCCAAATTGTTAATAGGCAAAATTGTGTATGAATATTTCCTCTTTTTCTATTTTGTTTTAATCCAAAAGAAAGGGATAGGATTTTGAGGGTTCCTACAGACAAGTGTTTTCCCCATGTTATAGCTCTTTGATATACATGCGGGGTTGAATAGTAGTCATCGTCTCATCATCTCGGAGCACCAACTAAGGAGGCTCGACCATAACCTTAGTTGTACTAGTCGATTACCAAGGTACAAATATTAGTCTTCTCGAGTGTTGTTAGAAGTTCCACTATCGTAGTCAGGCGGCTGATAGGATGATCTATATATGTTTTCATGAGACCTTTGATACTCCCTATATACCCGAGGGTATCTGGGAGTGAATGGATATGTATAGGTCTTTTCTAACGTGGTACTACTCGAAGGGGTACCAATAGGGCATACAGAGGATTCTAACAAGGTGAAATGTTTGTTGCGAGTAACCCGTGAAAATGAATGTATTTCCTACGTGTGGTCTTCTCCAACTGAATTTTAACCCACTGAATGATAGATCAATATGATTTAAATACACCGTCAATATATGTATCTAGTCTGAATTTTTTTTTCTAAAATTATGCAAAGGAAATTTCTTTGATACCACCTGTAAGGTACCAGATGTATTATGCAGAGAAGAAACATAATTATTATGATGGATACCAACAAAAAAAACAAAAATAGAGAGAACAATAACACTAGAAATAATACCTTTATTGATATAAATCCAAGTTCACTTGCCTCTTTGAGGGGGAAATCTCTAGCAGAGAAGAGATCAATTACAAAATAATTCTCAAGATGAAACTTTCCCATGCCTTCTACTCTCATTTATACTAATTCTATATTTTAAAGAATATTCTAGAGGAATATCTTTCTATAAGTGGAAAGTTCTATCAATTAATCTTACATTATACTTGTTCACATTATTACATAGTCCCTATTTACTAATGTTGGCCTTTATTACATAGAGAACATATTATTTTACCTAGGTGAGGGGTTAGGGAGGTTAGGTCCCTGCCATATTTTCCTTTTCACTTCTTCTTCCCTTTCTTAGAAGTATCTTGTTGTCTTTCTATTTAGAACAACTTGGCTATCCTTTCTTGTGGTCTATGTTCTCCAATTATTACACTTGGACATAGGCCTCATCAATGGTCCTTGTTTTGGAGAGCATCACTTCCTTTCAAAAATGAATGTGTAGACCCCCTAGATACTTGAGGAGTACATTTAGGTTCATGGGAGAGATAACCAACACAATCACCATTTTCCTAAACTTTTTGGTGTACTCATATACACTTTCCCCATTCCTATACCTGAAGTGACGTCAATGGATCCACTAGTCATCTACATACCCAATAGGGTAGAACTAGGACTTGATGAGGGTTTTAAACACATACCACTTAGTTACTAGTGGGTCACTAATGGGTGCTCAAATTGACATATTTGTAGCACAAATCCAATACTTTTTGTACACCCTTCTTCCCTTTTCCATTCCATCCTAGTACCCTTTTCATTCAAACTAATGCATTTTTGGTCAAGTTATAATTATTCTCTCAACATGCCATTTCAATACTTATTCTTATGCATTTTTAAGAGATTATCACATTTCCGTGTTAACAATGGTATGCAAGAACAAGGCTACATAGGTACCTTCCCAACATAAGATCTGGAACTTTCTACTCGAGTGTATTTGCTACAACTCTGGGTTGTTGACATCGTTATTGCAACTCTCTGTTACTACGACTCTCATTATTGCTGCAAATATTTCCCTTGTTCAAATCTCTTTGATACAACTCTCATTGTGTTGTGACTCTTGATGTGATTATCTCTATAGGAAAATTGTTGCAACTCTCCATTTTTGGGACTCTCACTATGCTACAACTCTTGCCTCACCATTGCTGCGACTCTCACTACAGGACCTTTGCTGCAACTCTCAGAATGGGTGTTGTAAATATGCTCCCATTGTAACAATGCAATATTAAATCACACATACTGCCATCCAAGGATCATATAGATATTTGAACAGGTAGTTCCTTCACACAATAAAATGACAAAGGAAATAACTCAACCGCCACTTTCCATATGATTGATTAAGTTAGCTTGTGCCTGATTTTTTATATCTTTTGGAGAAAACAATGTAACGAGATGGAAAATCACAATTCTTATGTTTTTCCATCGATTCCATTGATTAATTTAGGAATAAAATATTATGTATAAATACCCTTGTACTCTCTAGGATAGAGGAGAATGAGAACGAAGAAGAAGCAGAAACAAGTTAGTGAACAAGATTGTATTGATCTGCGCATTTTTCTGCAATAAACGTTTCTCTATATTCTTGTCCAAGTAATGGTGTATTAAGAATTTAGTGTCTTACTACATTCTTGAACCAGTACCTCCTCTAAGGAGGTAGGTCCCCATCCTTTTCTCAATATTGTTTGTATCTTATGTGTTTTATGGAAGTAGTTGTAGCATCTTCTATATATTTCTTTTATTTCTAGAAATTCCTCTATTTAACACTTTGTTGTAACTCTAGTATCATTGCCACAACTCTCGTTGTTGCCACTCCATGATGACATTGCAAAACCCTATTTTTTTATTAACAAATGTGTATCTATAACATCTCTTATGTAACATACCCAACCCCCATCTAGGCCACATCATTACTAAAATGACCCCTTAAAAATTTCTGATACAAAATATAAATGTGGAAGTAATACACAACATGCCATTCAATCTCATTCATTTGTGCATGCTAATAAAAATAAATAAATATTGATACTTTAAATATGCAAAGTAAAAACTAAGTTCAGGTAGCATCATTCAACCATAAAATATAGATTTATATGCATCAATTCTAGTCTCAACAAGTATCATTTAACCAAAAAAGTTAGAGTAAATTGCATAGTAATTATATCAACAATTAACCATGAATAAGAACAAAAAATAAGAACACTTATCTTATGACATGTGGAACCTTTTGTAGAGGACAAAAATTCCTCCCAGTCGTAGCCTTGTTGTTCCAGTTCTCAATAGTAAGACACCCCTATGTTGGGGCTATGAATCCACAAGAGATCGAGGTCCTTAATTCTAGCTAATGTCCCCCTTTCAACATTTAAACTCTTAGCTAATTCCAGTCCACTAAAACACTCCCTCTCAACCTACACAACCCAAGGGATGGAATCCCCCTTAACTAATGATAGTCCCTAGGACTTTCGAATCCCCTCCATGGATTCTAGTACAGGTTGGACAAGAATTATACTTGCTGGGACTTAAGGAATTCTACAGCTACAACACAAATTCACTGAGTAGCCAAAATGCATTATTCCTTAATGAATTTAAAATAACTCACTAATCCTAGGCACACATCCTCTTTCTCCATGAGATTATATCTCCAAACAACATCCAAAGATGTCCACAACAACTACCTTCAAGCTCCATCACTCAGAACTCCATTGTTGGCCATAAAACTCCATGTAAAAAATGCTCTCCATGCAAAAACGTGAATCCTAATTTGATTCTCCCTACCCATATGAATTTCATCTTTTTCTCTTGCTTACTTCACTTGCACTCTTCCCCAAGATGATTTTATTCATCCCCCATGCTCAAAATAAATATGGGAAGTGACTCTCACACTAACCCTCTTACATGAATTCGATGTTTGGTTTCTATAACACTCAACAACTAATGGAAGGTTCATGGTAAGGATAATTTAGAAGGAAATGAGAAATTGGTTTTGGTTTAATAGACATATGTAATTATCCCCCTTGGAGCCCTTCCCTCTATTGTAGATACTTAGCCCCCAAATATCTGTTCATGTCCATCTACAACTAGCGATACATTTTATTGATTATATTCAATTTACATTATTTACATATTACATTACTTTGACACTCAGACATATAGTTTATTTACAATATACATCACTTGGCCCTTGGCCATATACTATATCTACAATATACATCACTAGTTTGGGATTTGAAAACAAGGATGTTAGATTCCCCTCCCCCTACAAACTACATTGTCCTCAATGCACATAACCATACAATTTACACATTGACATATATAGAAACATTACATCAATTTCATGATAATTCCACAACTCAACAACTCATGTAGCAATTCCAACCAACGAATTCCCTTTCCCCTCAACCCATAGATCGGTTTGATAGGAAATTTAAGAGTTGTGGCTCCAGGAACTTCAGCTTCCAAAATGGAGTCTTCATTCACTTGTGTACACATGTGTATTCAATTTTCTTCAAATTTTCAAACATTTGTGGGTATGCTTCTCGCATGGCTTCTTCGTGATCCCACATAGTTTCTTTAGGACTGTAACAATTCCATTGAATATTTACCAAGTCGATGGATTTTTTTTTGGGAAATTTATCTTCCGATTCAGGATGCTCATTGGCTCGACCCAAAAATCCCCTTCGTGTTCCACCTAGATCACATTCTAAGCATTTCACATGATGAGGATCAAGTACATACTTTTTTAATAAAGACACATGGAACACACTATGCATTCTCATGGATGCAGGTAGTGCTAGCATGTATGCAACTAGTCCTATATTTTCTAAGACCTCAAAAGGCCCACAATATCTCACTATCGAATTTTCTCAAATTCCCAATTTCAACAAGCTTCTCTTGGATTAAAATTTTTAAAATACATTCTCTCCCACTTTGAATTATCCATTTGTTCTCTTTTTGTCATCATAGCTATTTTTTCCGATTTTTTACAACATTTAAATTCTGTTGGATTTTTACCATCTGTTCTTCCATTTCCTTTAACAACTCTCTCCCAATCACAGTTCTGTCTATTGGGTTATCCAACTTATTGGTTTATTTCATTTTATGCCATACAATGTTTCAACAAATCTCACATTCAATGATTCTTCATACCCATTATTGTAGGAAACTAAAATAAATGGATATAGTCCTCACATATATGTAGATCTTAACCTTGTACAATATTTACTGCAAACAGATTTTCAGTAAAAGAACAGAAAATATACAATGGAAAATACAAACATTACACATAGATTTTTCCCCTGGAAACCCAAATCAAGAAAACCAACATATTATATATTCATTCATAGTGTTACATTTTTTACAATACAATATACATATTCTTATCACTAGAAGTCACCTTAAGATTGCGTTGAAGGTAAGCCTAGTACCCATCAAGTTATATGTCACAATGAATGATTTAAAGAGGTCCAATGGGTGCAGACTCAAGATAATATCGTTTTAACTCAGAAAACTGGACTAGCATGCACAAGCAGTTGAGGTCTAGATCAACTTCAATCAAATAGTTGTAGTAAAGGTGAGTAGGAGGAAGAACTGGTGAGGAGAGTGTAGAGGTCTGCTTTGGACATCAAGTCTTCCAGTAGCCTAAGGAGGAAAAACTAAGAAAACAAGATCCTTTTGGATTCAAAGTTTTAGGAACGGAAGAGCATTAAAACATGACTACAATCAAGCATACATCACAATACTGTGAAAACAATCCATGTGAATCCTTCAATCATGGATACTTCAGCATCAGAGGCAAATAAGATGAAAACGAAGTTGACTTTCAGTAAACAAGAAGTCTCAAAGAAAATTACATATCCAAAAAACCAGAAGCTTCATCAAAAGTTTACAATACGAGAGCCTAGCTCAACCATTGACACTGACCCAATATAAAAAAATGCCTACATATGATTAGAAAAATTCACCACTACAGTCAAAGCTTTGAGTTGGCAAGCTCCCTGTCAGACTAAGAATGAAAGAAATCTTTTGGTAGACTATGCCTGTAGTCTTTTATCAGACTGCCCATGCATTTCTCTATCATACGCAATCTCAGACATGCAATTCCTTTCTAGCTTTCCATTTATGTGGTGAGACAAGGTTCAACCACCTCCCTCACTTTCATTAACTACCTGCATTGGGATCAGGATGGGCATGAGTCAACTCGACGCTTGGAGAATGTGTTGACTGCACGATAAAAATTTTCCACTTGGATATTCACTGGATGTGTGCAGGGAACACGAGTAGGTAGATGTGGACATTGATGATGATGCGTAGACAAGGTGTTTGGCACAAACTCAAAGGCTGCAACGAGTCAACAATGACCATGTTGAAGGAAATGACTGGAGAACGATGATCGGGACTACGCTAGCGCAAGTACTCAGGAGATGAGGTGTAAAGGAGAGAGGGTGATGTGGAAAGGGGAGAGGATGATGTGGAAAAGGGAGAAGATACAATGTCAGGGGGATGTGAGTGATCAGGGGGGAAACGAAAACATGAAGGGGGTGACATGGAGGAGAAGTGGTAGTCACATGTCGGGAGGGGAGAGGGGAAATGTGACAGCGAGAAGGGGCAGGCATGTGGTCGGGTGAGTGGAGGACAGGTGTTGGCGGGAGTGCATGTGATAAGCAGTCTACTCAGAGGGGGGGGTAGGTGGTAAGAAATAACGAGCGGGAGAGGGCGGGGGGGTCAGAGTTACTGCATATGTGACACATTAATGGGGGCACTGCACTGGAAAACTACCAAATTAGACCCCCCCGTTAAAGGCAGAATGTAGGGGGGGGTCCAATATAGGCCGCTAACTATAGATCTGAGCACGCTCTTCTTAGCCACAGATCTAAGCGCGTTCCTTAGTACAATGTGCCCGAACCATCATTTCACCCAAAACTTAGGATAAAATCTCAAAGTGGGTCTCACAAGCACCCCTTTCTTGATTTTTCACCAAGGGGTTGTTTCCAAGGGGAAAGAAACACCCTTGCTATCAAAACTTATGTTAACATTGGCTCCATGGGGGATAGAGACCTCCCTGCGAGGCTCTAATAACTTCAACAGCTTCAGTGCCTTATCTTAGGGCTGTGGGGTCAACTATTACAACAAAAATAAGAATGATATTTACAATGACATGAAATCTACTCATGGCTCAAACGAAGAACTTTTTTAGAAAATGCCCATTCAGAGGACCACCAAAAAATTCAACATCCTCCAAATTTTACAACCTGTAAGTATTATTTGAAAACACCTCATAAATATTGAAGGGAGAAATCCATAGAGATTCGAATTTTCCATGCTTTCCTTTGTCCTAGTTTGGTGCATCCCATTTGAGTACTAGATCTCCTAGCTGGAAATCCTCTTTGCTTACCTTCTTGTCAAAATCCTGCTTGATTTTTTGTTGATGGTCATGTGCTTTGTCCAGTAGTTTCTCCCTAGTCTGCTACACTTCTACTAGATGTTGTATTTTCCTGATCATATCATCAAGTTCCTCTTGGTAGTCTTGGAAGAATTTTTCCACAGGCAAGGTAAGCTGAGGAGGAAAGATGGCCTCAACTCCATACACATGTTGAAAAGGAGAGGCACCAAGAGACCTCTTTGTTGTCACTCTATCTTCCCACAAGGAAAATTTGATCTTTGAATCCCATGCTTTCTTGTTTTCCTCTAAAACTCTCCTGATGATATTTATAAGAGTCTTGTTAGAGGACTATTCCAGTCCATTCTGTTTGGGGTTGTAAGGGGTAGAGTGAATCAATGCAATTCTGAACTGTTCATAGAACTGGATCAATGGTTCAGCCTTGAAAGAGGCAACATTATTAGTGAAAATCCTACTTGGACAACCAAACCTTTCCATAATATCTTGAAGGAAACCAATGATTACCTTATGGGAAGCACTCCTTATGGGAATGGATTCTATCCACTTGGTAAAGTAATCAGTGGCGATTAAGTTCCACCTGTGCTGACCACTTGAAGCAGGATGAATTTCCCCAATAAAATATAGGCCCCACTGCTAAAAGGGTCCTAAAGCTACCACAGGCTTCAATGGAAAAGACTTGAGTTGTTGCTTTCCAGGGAATTTTTGACATTTAACACATGCACTGATATTTGCATAGACATCGATGAATAGACTAGGCTAGAAATATCCATCCCTGAGAATTTTATAGGTTGTGGTTCTCCATAAGTGATTCCCCCCACATAGACTGTCGTGAAAATCAAATATAATCTTTTGGGCCTCCTGTGGGTCTAGACATCTCAAAATCACTCCCAAAGGGTCCTTCCAGTACAAGACTTGGTCAACGAGGTAGTATTTAATAGCTTTAAGCTTTAAATATCTTATCTTGTTCTTCTCCATACCATCAGGGGGCTACAACATTTGTAGAAAATATATAACGTCCTTGTACCAAGAACATCCTCCCAATGGAGGGATGACTTGAGGATTTTTATCAGACAACTCAGGCTACTAATTTTCTGAGCAAGTGTTGATGAAATTAACCCTTAAATATTTGCAATTAGATTCATCCAACAACCTCGGTAATCCTTGGCCTTTTACCAATTTTTTGGGCTTTATTTCTAGCTCAAATTCAATGATTTTGGAAATCCACTTGCTCCTTCTTCTGTCTATTTTAGGCTGCATGAGAATCTCCTTCATAGAGGTTGAAGGGACATATGCAATGACTTTTAAATATAGAACATAGACCATGAAAGAATTGATGGCTTTCACCAAAGCATAGGCCTACTTTTCCATGATGTCATATTTTACTTTGGCATCTCTTAATTCCCTACTTAAAAATGAAATGGGTTGTTCCAACCCTTCAACATTCTTCTACAATAAAACAACTGCTAATGTGTTGAATGAAGAAAAGAAAAAATTTGGAAAATCTCTGGAGTAGTCAGGACTGATGAGCACAGGTGCTTCAGTCAAGGCCTTCTTGATCTGGTTGAAAAAATATCTAGACTCAATAGTCCATTTCACTTCATTCCCTTTTTTAGCATGGTTGTAATGTATTTAACCAATTCAACAAAATTTGAAATAAACATCCTTAGAAAATTCATTTTACCCAAGAAAGACTGAACCTCTTTCCTAGATCTGGGAAAATACAAGGACTAGATGGCCTCCACCCTGTTTGGATCAATCTTCACCCCTTCAATTGACACAGTGTGCCCCAACCATTTTCCCTCTTGCATAGAAAATAAAGACTTCTTGGGATTCAGGGAGAGATCAAATTTTCTGCATTTCAAGAAGACCCTTCTCAGATGATAACAATGTTCTTTATCATATTGTGAGAACACTGTTATGTCATCTAGATAGATGACTACAAACTTATCCTTTTCTCCATTGAAGGAGATGTCCATAGCTCGCTAGAAGGTTTCCCCTATGTTCATTAATCCAAAGGGAATATTAGCATACATGAATGTACCCCAAGGAGTAGTGAATGTTGTCTTTTCTCTGTCTTCAGGAAAGACAAAGATCTGATTGTAGCCAGAAAAATCCATCAATCATGGAGTTCCTAGATGCACCTGTCACCCTCTGCAATATGTGTTCCATCTTTGGAAAAGGGTAATTATCCTTCTTAGAGCTTCTGTTCAGGTTCTGAAAATCAACGCAAAGTCTGATTTATCCACTCTTCTTTTTCATTGGGACCAGGTTGGCTACTCATTAAGAATATCTCAAGGGGATAATGATATCGATGTCCAACAATTTTTTACGTCTTTCTCCATAATAGGCAGCAGTATAGGATTTACTTGTCTCAATTTATGCCTAAATGGTTTGGCCTCCTCCTTTAATGAGATATTATTCTCAACAACACTTGTGTCATATGTTCTGAGGTATTCATATGTCTAGGAAAACACATCATAAAATTCTCTTAGCAGTTCAACATATTTAGTCCTTTTTTCCATTGACAAGATGCTTGACAATTTGACAAATTTCAGGTCCTTCTTTGTACCAATATTGCACTGAGCTACATCGGCATCATCAATTGCACTTTTACCCTTTACTGCTAGATCATTCATGTCAAATAGTATTTACAAAGGAACTATTCCCTTTGGAATATGATTTCTAGGCAACTAAACAATATGATGGTTAGCAATTTTGTTCAGAGAAACATCAACATGAGGGTTTATTTCAGAATCAGGATCTTGATCAATGTGTAATGAAAAAAAATATTCAACTGTCTCAAGGAATATTTTGATCTCAATATCATCCTCAACTACTTTCCAATTCTTGACATTGTAAGGTATAGAGGGTCTATATTTCGATTCTACATCATACCTGAGTTTGGGTGGCACAGGAACTCCAAAATTACTTGCTGAAATAGCCAAAGAATCAGCCAGGGTATTCTCTTCTCTTAGAATAACTAAAATGTTGAAAGCTAAGAAAAAACTATCAATTAGGTCCCACACCTCATTTCTATAATCTCTTAGCCTAGGTTTCTTAGTTTGGTAACTATTTTTGATCTGATGGAAAATTAATTCAGCATCCCCAAACATTGATATCTCTTAAATCCCCATGTCCTTTGTAGCCCTCAAACCCAAAACAAGAGATTCATACTCTGCCACATTATTGGTAGCTTCAAATTCTAATTTGTAGGAAAGAGATATAGTCTCCTGAGTAGGTGAAACAAACACCACTCCAACCCCAACACCTTCCCTAGAAGAGGCTCCATCAAAGAACATTTTCCAAACAAAGGTGATTGGAGGAGAATATTCACAAAAAGTAAGTGACTTTTTTTTGATTTCAAGGGGAGGTTTAGGAGCATCAGTGAGTTGCAATAAACTGGATCCCAAATCAATGTCAAGTGAAAAAATAGGATGGTTGGTGGGGTTTTCTTGATCGCTAATAATGTAGGCCAGCTAGTCTTCCTTATACAGTCTTCTATGTTGCCCCCCAAACAAAGGAATGGTAGCATATGTGAGGTCCATCTGCAAACTTCCACGAAGTCTTTTTATCCAAGATATTGAAAGGAGAATGCCCATATTGGGGGGAACATTATCCACCATGGTATCCATGACCACACTTTTCCTGGGAAGCTGAAACAAGGTCACAACCAGATCTTTGATGATCCTAAGACATTGCACTTTCCTAGAGTCAAAAGAGTATAAGTCATGGTAAGTCTTTGTGATTTCTAATCCAAGTTCATCCATGATGGTTTTAGACATGAGAATATGAAATTCCCTTGAATCCCTTAAACAATTATGCAACACTTTATCATGTATGATTAGTGACGTGTAGAAGGGAGGGGATGAATCATCTCTATCTTCTATCAAAGGACCTAAGATGACTGTTGGATTTTCATCTTGAAGATTCACTGAATCAGTGGTATGACAAGAAGGCTCAGGCTGCAATAGTTTAGAAAGGCACCTTTTGAAGTCTTCATGCTTGACCAAATCTGAAAATGGTATAGGTATTCTAATATTTTGAATTTCATGCTCAAAGATGAAATAAGAGGGGGGCTTTAGAATTTCTCTCACCTCTAGGACAGGACGTTTGGCCACTGGTGAAGGGTTTTGTGTCTTCTTTTCTTGGTTTTTGTCTGCTACCTCTTTAGTAGGGTTTTCTTCTTTGGTAGGTTGATCAAGGATATCAATATTTAGGACTTCCCTCTTCTTAGAATTGAGGTTGTATTTATTCAGGTTGTTGTTGGTGTTTTCCCCTTTATTCATCTTATTTAGTTGACTGTCCAGGAGAGACTCCTCATATGCAGATTGGGTTGAATGGGGAAATGAAGAGGTATTTACAAGATAGTGGATTTCAAGATCAACCTCTTCCTCCTTCCCTTATTCATCAACAACAAGGTTATTTTGGAGAGGAGATTGGATTCTATGATCATCCCTATCTCTGTTTCTTTGATCTCTTTGGATAACCTGGGGGGTGTTATTTGGTCTTCTAAAGTTACCCCTATTTTCAACAATAGGTTGATTCCTGTCATTCTTCTTTCCTTTAAGTTCCAACCTTTCCATCCTAGTAGAAAGTGATTTTAGTAACTTGGTTACTTCGTCCATCTGAGGGGGGGTAGCAGAGGAACCAGAGATTGAAGCTTCATACCTCCCCTTTCCTCTATCTCTATCAACCTTACTCCTAATTTTGTCAACTGCCAATATATTGGACTCCACTTCCAGGGCTGCATCTTGCATATGAGACAAGGAAGTGGCTCTTATTTATCTTAACAGGAGGCATAAATTAGGGTTGAAAGCACTAGAATAAGTAATTTTGGTAGAATTTTTTGTAGGTTTAATCTCAACAGGAATCTTATTATACATTTTGTTAAACCTCTTGGAAAAATCAGAAACAGATTCCCCTTCCTCTTTCTTAAGTGATCCAAAATATGTAATATAGT
Source organism: Picea engelmannii (assembly GCA_009831015.1). Lineage (NCBI taxonomy): Eukaryota > Viridiplantae > Streptophyta > Pinopsida > Pinales > Pinaceae > Picea > Picea engelmannii. The sequence continues at coordinate 21,701 of WSFP011340641.1, read as the reverse complement.
AAAGGAAATATTTCTTATCCCCCTAATGTCTTAAGAATGCATCATCTAGGGATTCAATCCCATCAATATATCTAGGAGCGAGGGCCCTAAACTATTTCCTAGCCTCTCCATCTAGGCTATGAACAAAAATTCTCATCCATACATCTTCTCTTACAATGACATAGTTATTTGCATAACTATAAAAGGTTGCAAGGTGTTCCTCTGGAGTTATGTCTCCCTCACCGGTGAACTTAAGCAACTTATTAAGAAAGGCACCAACTGGGAGAGAATTTATAGGTTGAGGCAAGACAATAGGGGCATGTCTAGTAGCCACTATGGCATCCATTCTGTTCCTCGGGGGATTAGCACCTTCCATTGGGATGTCAACTAGAGGAGAACCAATAGGGGATGGAGTTCTGGTAGGTGATACTGGGAGTGTGTTTTTGGGAGAAAGAGGGAAAAACTAAATATTTGGATAAGAGGCTATAGGGCTAGCAGGAAAATAAGTTTCCCCTTCTGTAAATGTAGAAACTCTAATAGGAGGAGGAGTGGTAAGGCCCAGAGTGGGAAAATATTTAGGCATTCTGGGTTTAGACCAGGGTACAACTTCTGGGGTAGTAGGAGTGTCAAAGACTTCCAAATTGAGGCTAGGAGAGGGGAAATCAACAGGAAAAATCCAAAAATTTAAACTTCTAGAAGCTCCAACAGATGGTGTAATAGGAAACTGAGAAACAACTACTATCAAAGAAGGATTATGGAAATTACTAGAACCACTAGGTGTAGCAGTTGAAGTACCTTCTCAAGGGGCCTTCCCCTTTCTGATAATTTTCTCTAGGTCAGCTTTAGGTGTTGCTAGAGATAGCTGTGGAGTAGACATCATGTGTGTGCCTCTGGAAGCCACAGCTGAAATAGTGGAGTTGGCAGGTGCAGGCTGCAATCTTGAATGGTTCTGATATCTAATGCACCTTTAGAAACATAAGCTATTTTTCATTCTATCCCAGGGAAAATTATTCAATTTTTTCCTCGACAATGTTAACACTAGAAGTCACCTTTAGATTGTGTTGAAGGTAATCCTAGTACCCATCAGCTTATATGTCACAATTAATGATTTAAATAGGTCCAATGGGCGCAGACTCAAAATAATATCGTTTTAACTCAGAAAATTGGGCTAGCATGCACAACCAGTTGAGGTTTGGATCAACTTTAGTCAATCATTTGTAGTAAAGGTGAGTAGGAGGAAGAACTTGTGAGGAGTGTGTAGAGTTCTACTTTGGACATCAGGTCTTCTAGTAGCCTAAGGAGGAAAAGATTAGAAAACAAGATCCTCTTGATTTTGAAGCTTCAAGAACTGAAGAGCATTAAAACATGACTGCAATGAAACATACATCACAATACTGTTAAAAAAATCCATGTGAATCCTTCAATGATGGATACTTTAGCATCAAAGAAAAATAACATGAAAAGGAATTTGACTTTCATTAAACAACAAGTCTCAAAGCAAATTACATAACCAAAGAATCAAAAGCTTCATCAAAAGTTTACAATACAGGAGCCTAAATTAACCATCGAAACTGAACCAATATAAAAAATGCCTACATATACTTAGAACAATTTGCCACTATAGTCAAATCTTTGAGTCAGAGAGCTCCCTGTCAGACTGAACGTGCACGCAATCTTCTGGTAGACTGTGCATGCAGTATTTTTTCGGATTATCCATGCATTTATCTGTCAGATGCGTTCTCAGGCCCATGAGTCATTTCTGGATTTCCATTTATGTGGTGAGACGAGGTTTCAACCACCTCCCTCAATTTCATTAACTACCTGCATTGGGATCAGGACAAGCCTGAGTCAACTCGGCACCTGGAAAACATGTTGACCGCACTCTGAATCTCTGCCACTTGGATATTCACTGGATTCTTGCAGGGAACATGGGTAGGCAGACATGGGCACTGATGATGATGCCTAGGTGAGGTGTTTGGGGCAAAATCACAGGCTGCAATGAGTGAGAAATGATCATGTGGAAGGACATGGATGGAGAATGGTGATTGGGATTGCGCGAGTGCAAGTACTTAGGAGTTGAGGTGTAAATGAGAGAGGGTTATGTGGAAAGGGGAGAGGACGATGTATAAAAGGGAGAAGATATGGTGGCAGGGGGGATGCATGCTGGCCCTTGAACAAGTTTTGAGGAATACCTGGTCATATTTGACCATTTTTGGGACTGGGACAACTATTCAAAGATGGAGCGCAATGCGAAGCAGAAATTAGGGAATAAAAACCTATTTTTGGGTCCTCTTTAGGGTTTTTGGGTTCATGTAATGGGAAAGGGATGTCGGCACGTGGGTTTACCCATGCTTAGGCCCATTTTTTAATTTATAAATAGAGACTTAGGCAATGTAAGTAGAGGATGGTAGTACATCTATGTGATGTATAACTAAAGGCTTAGTGCTAGTAACTGGATCTGTGTGATTGGATGTATATTGCAAGTGATTTGTGCATGATTGTAAGAAACTTGAAAAGCTCAGTGCAAGTTGTTGTAGTTTTGTGCTGAAGTGCAAGGAAGAAGGATCTAGTGAGTTTCACAGATCTTCTGTCCTGTGCGAAGTAAGGGTCATTGAAGCTCTGTGCTATAACCGCTTGACTGAGATAATATAAAGAAGAAGACTTTGTGGACGTAGCCCTAGGGTGGGGTTGAACCACGGTAAATTTGTGTGTTGTGCTACGTGCTTCGACCTGATGCTAAATACCTTGATGTGTTTAGATAGATCTAGTTATGATCTATGCTTATGATATATGAATGAATGCTAGATCTGATATATAAGATTCTTAGTGTTTTATCTGGTGAATCCAGTCTATCTTTCCATGTCTAAGTGATAAGTCTTCTTGAATCTAAGTATATACTGCAATGCTCTGTGCTACTTCCGAAGTAAGATAAGGGTTAATTCTAAGTGAACTATCGGTGCTGAGTGATCTGTCAAGCATATAATCACAGATCTGTGTCCCAGCTAAGGTTGCAGACATCTGAGTCTTGCAACCACCCTTGCCTCTACCTTGGGTGAGACTTCATCTGCTTCACATGTGTTGTCGAAAGGGTTGGTAGTTAGGGTTTTGTTGGTGTGCTCTTGAGCGTGAACCCTAAATCTGCCCCTGTGCCAACAAATGGTTCCGTTGTCGAGACCTAAAACTGTGATTTCTTGGAACTAAAGAAGAATAAGCTTTGTGCAAAATAATCTCTGAATAAGATCAGATCTGAAGAAAGGAAGATCATATCTAAAGAAAAGAAGTGAGATCTGAATTCTCTCTGCTCTAAGAAAAGTAAAACTGGAAATTTCTGAAAGAAAGAGGTCAGATCTACAGAAACGAGTTAAGATATGTAAGCTCTGTGCTCTGATCAAGGTAAGAATAGTTAAAAGTCTTAGATATGAAAACTTTGTGCTCTATATAGGTAAGATAAGTGGAAATTGTTTGTTTCTGAAGCATGAATTTAGGTATGCTTGATAGATTTTTTCCTAGCCTGAAAACTAGGGCATTGTTAGATGAAAGAAAATTTGATAGATCTGATAAGAATAATGATAGATATGTTATACCTATCCATAGAAAGAATGTTTGGACTAACAGATGGATGCAGGATCCTAGAAAGAATTGTTTGCAGGCTAACTACCATGACCCTAGTGCATAGTACAAAAGAGGTTGGGGATCATTTAAAAGAAAGAGAGGATTGACCCTATGTTACATTTGCAGAAAACTGAGACATCTAGCTAAGGAGTGCCCTGGTGGAAAAATGAGTTGTCTCTGTTGCAAGGCTTTGGGCTATGAAGTATTGGATTGCCCTAGAATGATTAGCAAGCTTGAAAAAATGAATCTATGTGAATAAAACCTTAAGGCAGATCCAAAAATAATAGAAACCTAGAAAGAATCAGAGAAGATGTTACTACAAATGAAAGAAACCTTGAATGATCACCGACATATTAGGCTATCATAGATATTCAAAGAAAAAGAATGTATCGAAGTAAGAGTAGAAGACTTCGACATTGACTGTATTCTGGATGAGGAAACAAAGGTGAATGTCATGACAAAAAGAACTTGGGAAGCTATAGGGAGACCTGCTATGACTCCATCCCTAAGTGGAATAGGGTTATTCAGAGGAAAAATGGTAAACCTATGTGGAAGGCTCACTTAGATATCTATGAATTTCAATGGAATTCCGACAAAGGAAGATTTTGAAATCATCAAATTTATTGAGGATAGTGCCCCATTTACTATGTTACTTGGAAATCCTTGAATTGAAAGAGATAACGTTAGAAAGAAGGCAGAAGAAATTTTTTTAGAACAACAGAGACAAGAGTTAAAAGACTTCATGACCAGAAAGATCACGCAGTTGATTGAAGAACAGAAGAACAGATCAAAGCCATTTCACACTAGAAACCCATATTTTGAAGTTATCAGAATGCTAGACGATTCACAGAAGACTGAAGTCTCCATCGTAGATAAAGAAGAGACATTATCCCAATACCCTAAGAAAGAAAATCAGCAGTGGGAAGTGACTATATCCAAGAAAAATAGAAATCAGAACGGGAAAAGAACCACTGAGACAAAGCTCACAGGAAGGAAAGCTAGAAATTTAAGTAAGAAGAAGGTGTTAGCGTCAGAAGTCACTCCTGGATTGCAGCAGGAGTAGAGCTCGATGCCCATCAGTTTATGTCACGATTTGTTTAATGGGGTGATCAAATGGAGGTTAACTCAAACGATGTGGTTCTAACTCCAAAACTAGGCCATACATGCATGTGGAGGTGAGGTCTTAGATAAACTTTAGGTAGTGAGTTGTATTCAGGGTGAGTAGGGGGAAGACTTGCATAAGAGAAAAGAAGAGGTCTATTGTTAACATCAGGTTCCTAACAAACTTTAGGGGAAAACACCTAAACGCAAGATCTTCTTACATTCAAATGTAGAAAACTGGAGAATACAACAATGCAACGATAAATACTTTATCATAACATAATTGCAGTTATTCGCACGAATCAGTCGATCACAAAATCTCTCAGTATGAGATGAAAACTAGATGGAGTGAGGAGACTGTCTATTATTAAAAAATAAATCTTACATACCAATACATAACCAGAGAACTAGAGTATGTGCTAAAAATTTACGATCGGGAGCTTCGCTCTACCATCGATAGATTACCAAATACAAAGACTGAGTCTATATACTCAGAAAATTCACCTAACAACGGTGTGCTCAGTCATCCAAGGCTTGGTGTCCTTTCAGTCGAATTTAGACAGATATCCTTCGTCAGATGCCATATTAAATGTGCATGGCTCCTGTAAGGGGAGTAGATGAGTTATTAAGAGCCAAGTTAGTGTGTGCAGACCCCCTCTGGCTAGTCGAGGACTAGGCATGGCCTCTTTGGAAGAAATGGTACATAAGACCCTCTCGAGAAGACCGCTGACCAGGCTCTTCATATCTTGCACTTAATGCATGAAGGGAGGTTTCAACCACTCTTTCTTACCTTCATTTACTTCAAGTGAAAACAGGCTTAAGGTCAGATCAAATGGCACCCAAAGAATGTGATGAACCTTTCGGCGACTGGACCCGACACCTTTGGCCCCCTTTGCACAACTCTTTTACTTCCCAGGTGACCACGGGCTATGACCCTGCGTTTACTCTCAAAGGAGCTTTTGGCATTCATGAATAGGAAGGGGCTGATCCCTGTCCCTTGAAATCGCGATTAGCGAAACGTCGAGATGGCTTGATTTGGCGACGCACGTCCCCCTATATCTGACAGCTTTGAACTCACCTGATGATGCTGTGGGCCCAACTTTAGGTGCCATCGGCACTTCGGGGTTCGGGGCTTCGAGATGTACAATGACATAAAACATTCACCCTTTGAACTCGCGACTGCCGAAAAGATGACGTGACCAGATCTCGCGCCACATGTCCTTTGGGATGAACGGTTTCCATCCATTCCTGCACATGATATGGGAGCTATCCCTTGCGCTAAACTCGTCGCAACTTTGCTAACCACGATTTCCTGCCAACTGTTGATCTGATCCTTTGGATGCATCCTGACCGTTGAAATCAGACTGCTCGCTCGCTTGATTTAGGCCCGAAATGGATTTCTTCTGGGAGTTGCACTCAACACTGAACGCGCCCCTTGCAGACCTGATCGCTCTTGTGCTTCAGACAAGAAATGTTACTAACATTAGGCTGCATGGGGGATAGAGTCATCCCTGTGATGCTCTAAGGACTTGTTTTGCAGCTTCAGTGCCTTGTTGTTGGGCTATGGAGTCATTTACTAAGCTAAAACATTAAAAACAAAGAACTAAAAAGATCAATATTTACAAAACACAGGAGCCACGGAAGGCTCAGGCAAAACATTTTTTAAGAAAATGCCCATTTATTGGGCTGCTGAAAACTTCTTCTCCCTCCAAGTCTTGCAACTTGTACGTGTTATTTGAGAAGACTTCGAAGATTTTGAAGGGGTCGATCCATAGGGCTTCAAATTTTCTGTGTTTTCCCTTGTTCTACTTAGGAGCATCCCATTTCAGTACCATGTCTCCTATCTAGAACTCCTCCTTCTTGGCCTTCTTCTCAAAAACCTACTTGATCGCCTGCTGATGGTGCTGAATTCTGATCATTACCTACTCTCTAGCCTGCTGGATCTCTACCAGTTGATGGATTCTTATGATCATGTCATTGGGTTCTTCTTGATAATCCTGGAAGAATTTCACTACGGGAATAGTCAGCTGAGACGGGACAACAGCTTCTGCTCCGTAAACCAACTGGAAAGGAGAGATGCCTATAGATCTCTTTGTGGTCACCCGATCATCCCATAGAGAGAATTTCATCTTTGAGTTCCATGCCCTTTTGTTGTCCTCCAGTAATATTTTGATGATCCTCATTAGGCTTTTGTTGGAGGATTCTGCTAAACCATTGCCCTGGGGATAATATGGGGTGGAGTGAATCAGCTTGATCCCGAATTGTTCGCAAAACCCGACTAATGGCTCAACCTTGAAAAAGGTTGTGTTATCAGTAACAATCTTTCTTGGACAACCGAACCTTACGACGAGGTCTTCCAGGAATCCAATGATTACCTTTTGGGAGGTACTCCTAGTGGGGATAGCTTCAATCCACTTAGTAAAGAAATCCATGGTAGTCAGGATCCATCTGTGCTGCCCGCTGGAAGCAGGGTGGATTTCTCCAATAAAATCTAGGCCCCATTGCTGGAAAGGTCTCGAAACAACTAGAGGTTGTAAAGGCAGAGACTTGAGCTGTTGTTTTCGTGAAAATCTTTGGCATGAGATACAATCTCTAACTCCTCTATGGACATCGGTGAATAAGGTGGGCCAATAGTACCCAGCTCTGATAATTTTGTGGGTTTTGGTCTTCCAGGAATGGTGCCCTCCACATAGGTCCCTGTGAAATTCGACCATAATCCTATCGGCCTCTTGTGGATCCATGCATTTTAAAAGCACTCCCAGGGGGTCTTTCCAGTATAAAATTTGATTGATAAGGTAGTACCTGATTGCCTTGAGCTTCAGAGCTCTTGCTTTGTTCCTTTGCAAGCCATCTGGGGACCGCAACTCCTGTAGAAAATATATGACATCCTTATACCAAGGACATCGAGCCAACAAGGGTTCTGTTTGAGGGTCTACGTCAGACAATTGATTTTTCTAATTTTCTGATCGTGCATTGATGAAATTGACCCCCAAAGCTTTGCAATTAGCTTCAGCCAACAACTTGGCTAAGCCTTGACCTTTGATCAGTCTGGTAGGCCTTATCTCCAAGTCAAATTCTAGGATCTTGGCTATCCATTTACTTCTCTTCCCGTCAATGTCGGGCTGGATAAGGATGTCCTTCACAGAGGCTGAAGGAACATATGCGGTCACTTTTGAGTGCAAGACATAGACTCTGAAAGCTTTGAGAGATTTCACTAAGGCATAGGCCTGCTTCTCCATGTATCTCTTAACACCTTGCTGAAGAAGGCAATGGGTTTCTCTCGCCCTTCCTCATTTTTCTGCAACAAGACCACTGTTACTGTATCAAAAGAAGCGAAAGAGAAGATTAGGAAGTCTTTGGAATAGTCAGGACTAATCAACACAGGTGCCTCAGTCACTGTCCTTTTTATTTGGACAAAGGACTCCCTGGGTTTAGCAGTCTATTTCACTTCATTTCCCTTCTTGAGCATAGCTGAGATGTGTTTCACTAGCTCAGCAAAATTCGAGATAAATCTCCTGATAAAATTAATCTTCCCCAAAAAGGCCTGAACTTCCTTCTTAGACCTGGGAAGCGACAGGGTCCCAATTGCCTCCACTCTATTGGGATCAATCCTCACTCCTTCTGCTGATACTATATGGCCTAATAGCTTCCCCTCTTCCATAGCAAACAAAGATTTCTTAGGGTTTAAGGAAAGGCCAAACCTCTGACACTTCGAAAAAACTTTTCTCAGGTGACAGTAGTACTCTTCGTCAGACCTGGATAAAACTGTTAGGTCACCCAGATAGATCACCACGAACCTATATTTCTCCCCGATGAAGGCTATGTCCATGGCTCGCTGAAATTTCACTCCTGCATTCATCAGTCCAAATGGCATTTTGGCATACATGAATGTGCCCCAAGGAGTGGTGAAGGTCATTTTTTCTCTGTCCTCAAGCATGACCGATATCTGGTTATAACCAGAAAAACCATTGATCATGGAAATCCTAGATGCACCGGTTACCCTCTGCAATATGTGCTCCATATTGGGTAGGGGATAATTGTCTTTCTTTGAGCTCCTGTTCAGGTTCCTAAAGTCGACACAAAGCTTGATTTCTCCACTTTTCTTCCTTACCAGAACCAAATTGTCCACCCACTCAGAATATCTCAGGGGGACGATGATCTGGGCCTCTAACAACTTCTTTACTTCTTTCTCCATGATAGGCAACAACATGGGATTTATTTGTCTTAGCTTCTGCCTGAAAGGCTTAGCCTCTTCCTTCAGTGGGATGTTGTGTTCAATGACATATGTGTCATACATCTTGATATCTTCATAGGTCCATGCAAACACATAAGAAAACTCTCTCAGCAACTCAGTATATTCGACCCTCTGTTCTGCGGTCAAACTCCTTGACAGCTTGACAAACTTAGGCTCCTCTAGTGTGCCAATGTTGCACTCGACTGTGTCAACATATTCACCTGAAAACCTATCCCTTACTGCCACATCGTTCCCATCGAACAATCTTTCTAAAGGAATTAGTCCCCTTGGAATGTGATTGCTAGGTAGCTGAATGATCTGGTGGTTAGCAATTTTATTTAAAAAAACCTCAAAGTGAGGGCTATCTTCTATATCAGGATCCTGGTCAATGTGCAACGCAGAAAATTCATCAACAGATTGGAGAAATTTCTCGATTTCTAGATCATCTTCGAATACCTTCTAATGCTTGAAATTGTCTGGTACAAAGGGCCTATATTTTATCTCAACATCATATTTGGCCATAGACGGCTGAGGGACCTTGAACTGGCTAGCTGAAACAACTAAAGAATCGGCCACAACATTATTCTCGTGGAATAAAAGAAATGTTGAAGGCTGAGAAGAAATTGTCAATTAGGTCCCATACTTCATTTCTGTAATTTCTGAGTCGAGGGTGCTTAGCCTAATAAACGTTTCTAATTTGTTGGACCACCAACTCAGCATCTCCGAACACTGCTACCTCCTGAATTCCCATTTCCCTTGCAACTCTTAATCCTAGAACAAAGGCTTCATACTCTGCCACATTTTTGGTGGTTTCAAATTCCATCTTATATGACAGGGACATGGTTTCCTGAGAAGGGGACACAAAAAACACCCCAACACCAGCGCCTTCCCTGGAACAGGCTCCATCAAAAAACATTTTCTAGATGGGGGTGATGGAGGGAGGAAACTCATGAGGAGTGGTGGGATGCTCTCTGAGTTCAAGAGGAGGCTCGGGAGCATGAGTGAGTTGCATTAAACTGGAACCTAAATCAGTGTCCAAGGCAAAAATGGGATGGTTGGTAGGATTGGCTTCATCACTGATTATATAAGCCAACTGGGCTTCCTTATATAGCCTCCTATGTTCTCCTCCAAATACTGGGATAGTAGCATATGTGAGGTCCATATGCAAAGTTCCCCCCAATATTTTTACCCAAGATCTTGATAACAACATACCAAACTTGGGGGGGACATCAACCACTACAATATCCATGACCATACTTTTCATGGGCAACTGAAACAAGGTCACAACCAGGTCTTTGATAACCCCGAGACATTGAACTTTCCTGGAGTCGAAGGAATAGAGGTCATGATATGCTCGGGTGGATTCTAGCCCTAATTATTCCATGACAGTTTTGGGCATGAGGTTGTGAGAAGCCCCTGAATCCATCAAGCAGTTGTGCAATACCTTGTCATGTATGTTCAAGGAAGTGTAGAAGGGAGGGGATGATTCATTCCTATCTTCTACCATAGGACCTAGAATAACTGCAGGCTTTTCATCCTGCAAATTGATGGATTCTGTGGGAATGCATGAGACCTCAAACTGTAAAAGCTCAGAGAAGTGTTTCTTGAACCCTTCATGTTTAATCAATTCGGTTAGGGGCACAGGGATTCTGATCTTTTGAATTTCATGCTCAAAATTAAAAGAAGATGTAAGCTTCGGGATTTCTTTTATTTCGGGAACATGACTCTGGACTATGGGAGAGAGGGGTCGGGTCTTCTTACCTCTATGACTGTCTACTACTTCATTGGAAGGCTTCTTTGTTCTAGTAGACTACTCAGGGACATCAGGTTCTACTGTCTTTTTCTGGGACCTCAGGTCATACCTGCCTTGGCTGCCACTAGCCTTGCCTTCTTTGCTCAGTTCATTTAGCTGAATGTCCATGAGAGAATCCTCGTATGTGGATTGGGTGAGATGAGGAAAAGGAGGAGTGTATCCAAGGCAATGGATTTCAGGATCAAGCTCTCTTTTTCCTCCTTCTTCTTCCTCGACCATAAAATTGTTTTGGAAAGAGGCCTAAATCTTCTGGTCTTCTCTGTCTCTTCCCCTCTCCCTTTGCATAGTCGGGGAAGTAATATTGTTTGGCCTCCTGAAGCCTCCTTTGTTTTCAGTTTTCTGAGGGCCCTTGTACACTTTCCTCCCTTGCACCTTCATTCTCTCCATCTCTGCAGACAAAGACTTCACCATCTTGGTCAGCTCATGGTGGGGCGCCGATGAGATAGAAGATGAGGCTTCAAATATTTCCTTTCTTCTGTCTGTGTTGACCTTGTTCCTCAGTCTGTCGGATGCTAATACATTGAATTCCACTTCTATGGCCACATATTGCATTTGAGATAAGGAAGTGGCTCTTCTTTTTCTCAATAAAAGACAAAAATCGGGGCCAAACACACTAGCATAAGAAATCTTGGCCGAGGCTTCTGAGGGTTTTATTTCGGTAGGGATTTTGTTATACATTTTATTGAATGTTTTGGAGAAGTCTGAGACAGACTCTCCTTCCATATTCTTTAAGAACCTAAAATCTGTCATGTAGTACATGAAATCCTTCCTATCTCCCCACTGCCTCAGGAAAACACTATCCAAGGCTTCAATCCCAGCAATAGATCCAGGGGCCAATCCTCTAAACCACTTCCTCACCTCGCCATCCAAGCTTTGGATGAATACTCTCATCTAGACATCTTCATTTTCAATGTTTAGGCTATCTACATAACTGTAGAAAGTAGCCAGGTGTTCTTCCGCAGTTATGTCCCCTTCCCCAGTGAACTTGGGCATATAATTCAAGTAATCTACAGCAGGGAGAGGATTCATAGGATGAGGTAGGATTAAGGGATCATATCTGGAAGTGACTATGGAGTCCATTCTATTTATAGGGGGGTTGGCACCAGCCATAGGAGTATTAGGTGGAGGAGAACTTGGAGGAGAAGGAGTTCGCAAAGGGGCTACTGGGAATGAGTCCAAGAGCGGGATGGGAAACAAAAGGGTATTTAAGGAGAAGGCTAACAGGCTCAAGTCAGTAGACGCTCCTCTTTGTGTAAGAGTGGGGAAATCTTCTGTAGTCCTAGGTCTACGCCAACGTACAGCTTCAGAGGAGAGGGGAGTGACAAGGATTTCTCCCTCCAATCCCGGACCAGGAGGGGAAAACTCAGCAGGAACACTGCCAAAATTCATGAAATGAGAAACTTCTAAAGAAGGTATATTAAGAAACTGAGGAGGAGAAAATGGAGTTGTTACAGAAGGAGATGGTGGATTACCTGTTTCGGCGGTGGAAGATTCTTCTTCTTCAGAGGCCTTTCCTTTTCTGAGAACCACCTCTGGATCAGTTTCAAGTGTAGCTAGAGGTAGCTGTGGATGAGACCGCATGTGTCTACCTCTGAAAGCCACAATTAACACAACAGATTCTCCCCAGTGGAGTCACCAGGTGCACAGTAACAATCTTCAAAGGCTCTGATACCCGATGCACCTTCAGAATCAGAGGCTCAATGTCGTTCAATCCCAGGGAAAATTTTCAACTTCGTCCCCGACAACGGTGCCATAAATGTTAGCGTCAGAAGTCACTCATATATTGCAGCAAGAGCAAAGCCCGATGCCCATCAGTTTATGTCACGATTTGTTTAATGGGGTGATCAAATGGAGGTGAACTCAAACGATGTGGTTCTAACTCCAAAACTAGGCCAGGCATGCATGGGTAGGTGAGGTCTTAGATAAACTTCAGGCAGTGAGTTGTATTCAGGGTGAGTAGGGGGAAGACTTGCATAAGAGAAAAGCAGAGGTCTGTTGTTAACATCAGGTTCCTAACATACTGTAGGGGAAAACACCTAAACACAAGATCTTCTTACATTCAAATGTAGAAAACTGGAGAATACAACAATGCAACGATAAATCCTTTATCATAACATAATTGCAATTATTCGCATGAATCAGTCGATCACAAACTCTCTCAGTATGAGATGAAAACTAGATGGAGTGAGGAGACTGTCTGTTATTAAACAAGATATCTTACATACCAATACATAACCAGTGAACTAGAGTCTGTGCTAAAACTTTGCAATCAGGAGCTTCGCTCTACCATCGATATATTACCAAATACAAAGACCGAGTCTATATACTTAGAAAATTCGACTAACAATGGTGTGCTCAGTCATCCAAGGCTTGGTGTCCTTTAAGTCGAATTCAGACAGATATCCTTCGTCAGACTCCATCTTAACTGCACATGGCTCCTGTAAGGGGAGTAGCTGAGTTATTAAGATCCAAGTTAGCATGTTCAGACCCCCTCTGGCTTGTCGAGGACTAGGCATGGCCTTTTTGTAAGAAATGGTACACAAGACCCTCTCGAGCAGACCACTGACCAAGCTCTCCATATCTTGCACTTAATGCATGAAGGGAGATTTGAACCACTCTTTCTTACCTTCATTTAATTCAAGCGAAAACAGGCTTGAGGTCAGATCAAATGGCACCTGGAGAACGTGAGGAACCTTTCAGCGACTGGACCCGATGCCTTTGGCCCCCTTTGTGCAACTCTTTTACTTCCCAGGTGACCACGGGCTGTGAACCTGCGTTTACTCTCAAAGGAGATTTCGACACTCGTGAATAGGAAGGGGCTGATCCCTGTCCCTTGAAATTGTGATGAGAGAAACGCCGAGATGGCTTGAGTTGGCGACGTGCGTCCCCCTAGATCTGACAAATTTGAACTCACCTGATGATGCTATGGGCCCAACTTTAGGTGCTATCGACACTTCGGGGTTCGGGGCTTTGAGATGTACAACGACATAAAACCTTCACCCTTTGAACTCGTGACTACCGAAAAGCTGACGTGACCAGATCTCATGCCATGTGTCCTTTGGGATGAACAGCTGCTATCCATTCTTGCACATGATATGGGTGCTATCCCTTGCGCTAACCTCGACGCAGCTTTGCTAACAATGATTTCCCACCAACTGTTGATCTGATCCTTTGGATGCATCCTGACCGTTGAAATCAGACTGCTCGCTCTCTTTATTTAGGCCTGAAATGGATTTCTTCTGGGAGATTCTCTCGGCGCTCATCGCGCCACTTGCAGACCTGATCGCTCTTGTGCTTTAGATGAGAAATGTTACTAACAGAAGGCAAAGATGGAAAAACTAGAGGAGAGTCCAGATGGAACTTCACAAAAAGAGAAATTGCAGAATTCGAGCTTCGTTGAGATATCAAAACAATAACATGGGTCACTTCGCCATGGTGAAGTGATATAACCGTTGGAAGCCAATATGTCCATTCGACGACTGCTCCAAATGGGTCAAAAAGAAATTATGGGTTACCACTAGACCATTGGACAACACCAGAACAGATAGAACGGAGTTAATGAAGGATCCATGTCCATTGCAAGTAGACCATTGCTGAGATTTCCCATTTATCTCTTCACGCCATTCTCGAAGAACACTTTTGCCAATTAATAAGTTGAAGCTCGTAGATTATCAAGTGTCTATAGTGATCATCACATCATTTTTATTTATCCCAGTACAGTGCTTAAGACCACTGTGACCCTGATTATTTTCCTTGAGCGTATATGTCCGACGAGGTCAGCGCAGCTAAAGAATCTTTAAGAGAGGCACTCACTAGCCTTAGAACCAAATGAGTCATGTTAGAAATAGGGTTGTCTATGGGTTTATAAGAATCATCGATGAGAGGAACGCAAGCCTCATCGTCGACTGCTTGATCAGGAACATCTCGAGCCAACACAGAAAGAAGAACTAAGCATAAATACGACATAACCAATGAAAAGTCAGTACCGTCCATCCTAACTGCTTACATACCCCCTATGAGCAGTGTGATTAACTGGGATAACATCCCTCGAGACTTTGAATATACCCTAGTCACTGCTTCTCTACCAAAAGGAGTACACACCTACCATGCAGATCAAGACAAGGTTGCGGCGTTGAAGTTTTGCAACTTCAACTTGGGAGACCATAAATATTACAGCATGGTTGCCCTACACAAGTACTTAACCAGAACCAAGGGGAGGAATTCCAAGATCATCCGTCAGCAATGGACGATGAACCTCGAGCAGTCTACTTTTCTTAGCGTCATGAAAATACTGCACTTCAACAGACACTAAGAGGTGAATGCTTGTGTAAAATTGTTGCTAGCAAGTTACCATGGAGGATACCTATGGTTAAACTGCCGCATAACTGTTGAATCTAGGATGATCAATAGGATCACTAGGCTTACTATGCAGGGCCCTAATCCCCAGGATTACTACCTTGGAAAGACTGCAGACCGCTCTCTTTCACAGACGATTAAAGAAGCTTATGGAAATGTCGATAAGGGAACGCGAAGCTACAAGGTAGCCTCTATCGAGAGTGGTGCAGTTCACCTTGCATGCCAACTAATAACAGGGAAATTGGTACGTAAGAACATACCAACTCAAGTATCAGGCTTTGTAGTTGACCTCGCAGGAAAATGTGCAGAGGGACAACAGATGAAGTGGGAGAGGTACCTGGTTAACCAGCTAGAGATTGACTGCAGAGAATCCCAGGATTAGGGGCATGAATTCCATTTTAGTTGGTTGCTAATAATGATCGCTTTTGTTGCATGGGAGCTAGTGGAAGGAGAAACCTTCCCGGAAATTGACCCTTTTGATCCCTTAGACGCGAAGTTTAGTACCTTATGGTACTCGAACGATATGAACAAGCAGTGGCAATCAAATGTCATTTTTCATACATACTATAACCAACTGAAAGAATCCATAGGGGGTGAACCTCACATAACCCTGAACACTTTACAAAGGTTCAGACCTCTGATAAAGTTCAATGTGGATCACCACTTTATATACCTAACTCCATGCACTGATGAACAACAGGAACAACTTCAGTCCTATTATAAGCTGACAGAAGAAGACTTGGAAGAAATCACCAAGGAATGGTTGGCAGACCTCCTTATCTCAACAGATCCAATAGATATGTCCAACATCGATAGCCTAGAAGATGCGTAGAATACACCTAGGCCCAGTAAGGTGAAGAAAAATAAGAAGATAAAGAAATATGAGGAAATCCAGGACATCTATAGTAGATCTGTAAGGACGGCTTCCACTACACCCGATCACAGAGGTAATAACGAAGACTTTGAAGAAATTGAAAAAAGGCCAGAGGACAAAGTAGAGATCATAAAGAAAAGAAAGGGTTCACCTCCAGAACCTTCTTCCAAGAAGAATTCAAAAGCATCCATGACTAAAATGATGACCACACTCACCCAATACAACTTCATCTTTCTCCTCGTGACTATGAAAGAAAATATCGAAGAGATAACAAAAAAACAAGTAGCCAAGCAAGAGGCCATGTACAACAAAATTGAAATCGAGCTCCAAGGAGTAAGGCAAGTACTTCAATCGAGCCACGTAGCTTCCACTGCACCCCTGCCATAAGGAACAATAAAAGTAGGAGATGAATTAGTTCAACTCCACAGGATTGATGACACAATCGAAGTACACCTTCAGAAAGCAGAAGAAGAAACAACATAGGACACCCAGGCCCCAAAGCAAGGACAAGAGAAAATCATAGAGAAATGTCGAGCTGTACAGAAAGAGAAGGAGGCCATTGAAGCGAAAGTTGATGAAGACAGAGGAAAAATCCAAAAGGAGAAGGAGCAACTTCTCGTGAAGCATGTCGGGATCGAAGAAGCTATCAACATAGCATTTTTCTCTGTGATTGTATTAGAACAGAAGGCTGAAGAACCCTTAGACCGTCAAGTGATGAAGCTTGTTAAAGTTATTCAACAACTTCAACAAAGAGTCATGGACTTAGAGTTTCAGATCATCCCAAGCACCCCTCAAGAAGAGCGCTACCAACAAGAAATAACTGCCCGAAGTATAGTAGAAAGGATTAAAGCACTTACCAAAGAATGCAAACAATTTAGTAGAAGAAGAAGTGTGCAGATACATGAGAACCTAACTGAGAACCCAGAATTGCATAAACTGGAGCTGCATCTCTAGAAGGTGAAGTAGCATGCAGATAGACTTTAGATGCAGTTGAAGGACCTATCAACCATAGATAAAATGAAGCGATCCCATGAGCAATGCTTCACACAACAACAGATCCACATGATCCAGAGCAAGGTAATGGAATTAAATCAACAATTTCAACCTTTGCAGGCTAAGGCATGTCAGTTGTTCTTAGATATTGAGAACCAAGGAGTAGAGCTGGAACAGGTCATGATTACATCAGAACAGTGCCTAGAGGGAGCAGTCAATAACACACTCATCTAGGAGTTCGCTGAGCAAGAGGAAATTGCAAAGCAGTAGGTCGAAGCGGCTCGAGCCAAACTCGAGGTGTTTGAAGCATAATTGGTCACACCCGAGTGACTTGGGACGAGTCACAGGTGAGTTTTGGGGGCCTATTGGCCCTTGAACAAGTTTTGAGGAATACTTGGTCATATTTGACCATTTTTGGGACTGCGACAACTAGTCAAAGATAGAGCGCAATGCAAAGAGGAAATTAGGGAAGAAAAACCTATTTTTGGGTCCTCTTTAGGGTTTTTGGGTTGATATAACGAGAAAGGGATGTCGGCCCATGGGTTTACCCACGCTTAGGCCCATTTTGTAATCTATAAATAGATACTTAGGCATTGTAAGTAGAGGATGGTAGTACATTTATGTGATGTATAGCTAAAGGCTTAGTGCTAGTAACTGGATTTGTGTGATCGGATATATATTGCAAGTGCTCTGTGCATGATTGTAAGAATCTTGAAAAGATCAGTGTAAGTTGTTGTAGTTTTGTGCTGAAGTGCAAGGAAGAAGGATCTAGTGAGTTGCGCAGATCTTCTATCCTGTGCGAAGTAAGGTTCATTGAAGCTCTGTGTTGTAACCAATTGACCGAGATAATATAAAGAAGAATACTTTGTGGATGTAGCCCCAGGGTGGGGGTGAACCATGATAACTTTGTGTGTTGTGCTATGTGCTTCGACCTGATGCCAAATACCTTGATGTGTTTAGATATATATAGTTATGCTTTGTTCTTATGATATATGAATGAATGTTAGATCTGATATATAAGATTCTTAGTGTTTGATCTGGTGAATCCAATCTATCTTTCCATGTCTAAGTGCTAAGTCTTCTTGAATCTAAGTATATACTGCGATGCTCTGTGCTACTTGTGAAGTAAGATAAGGGTTAATTCTAAGTGAACTATTGGTGTTGAGTGCTTTTTCAAGCATATAATCACAGATTTGTTTCCTATCTAAGGTTGCATACATCTGAGTCTTGCAACCACCCCTGCCTATATCTCAGGTGAGACTTCATCTGCTTCACAGGTGTTTCTGAAAGGGCCAGTAGTTAGGGTTTTGTTGGTGCGCTCTTGAGCGTGAACCCTGGGTCTGCCCTTGTGGCAACAACGCGACAACATGATGGGGGTGACATGAAGGAGAAGTGGAAGACACATGTCTAGAGGCGAGAGGGGAAATGTGACAATGGGAAGGCGATAGGTGCGTGGTCAGGTGAGTGGAGGACAGGTGTTGGTGGGAGAGAGGGCGGTAAGAGGAGGTGGTAAGCGGTCTACTCGAAGGGGGGCGTAGGTGGTAAGAGTTAATGAGTGCGGGGGGGGGGTCCAAGTTACTGCAAAGGTGACATGTTATTGGGGGCACCACGCTGGAAAAAGGCCAAGTCGGACCCCCCCCCGACGTTAAAGGAAGAATGTTGGGGGGGTACGACATGGGTCGTGGACCATAGATATGAGCGCATACTTCTTAGCCACAGATCTACGTGTGGTCCTTAGCACAACATACCTTAACTATCATTTTGCCCAAAACTTAGGATAAAATCCCAAAGTGGGTCACACAAGCACCCCTTTCTTGATTTTTTCACCAAGGGGTTGTTTCCTAGGCGAAAGAAACACCCTTTTTATCAGAACTTGTGTTAACACATATAGAAGCCAACGAAATACAAAAACCTAACCCAATGACTTGTATTAGTCAACAACCCTAATTCCTTAACCCAAAATAGAAAACCATAAAAAAAAAGCATGTTCCGAAAAACCACCTAAATATGTGACATGTTTTTTGAGGTAGAATATATTCTTTGCATGTGACACTACTTCTCATGCAAATAATATAACACATACCCAACAATATAGAAGGCTTATCCATCACATACATTCTCAACATATCCTCAATTATCCGATTAATTCTCTCGGTTTTCACATCTGACTCTAGGTGATATGTTGCACTGAAATTCAAATTTGTCCCAAATCCCTTAAACAAACCCTTCCAAAAATTGGAAGTGAACTTGGGATCTTGATATGACACTATTTACTTGGGAACATCATGTAGTCTAGCAATTTCTCTCATGTAAATTTCTACAACATTGGTTTCGTTATGAGTTAATTTTAGAGGAATGAAATGTGTGGCCTTTGTGAGTTTGTCCACTGTTACCATGATGGAATCATGTTGTCTTATTGTCTTAGGAAGTTTGGTAATGAAATCGATAGCAACAATTTCCCATTTCCATTCAGGAATGGGCAATGGATGAAACAATCATGTTGGATTTTTGTTCTCATCCTTTACCTTCTAACATTCCATACATATGGCCAAATAATCAGTGACATCTTTCTTCATACCAGGCTACAAATATTGGCCTCTTACAACTGTAATAGTTTTATGATATCCTGGATTTTGAACATATAGTACATTATGTATCTCCCTTAGAACTAAATTTCTCAATTCCTAAGAATTGGGAACATAATGTTTTTGCAAAATAAGAGGATTCCATCATCTTCCAGCTTGTAATCCTTATATTTCTTTTGTATATCATTCTTCTATAAGCTTTCTCTAACTTGTACACAATGTTGATATGTTGTTACATCCTATAGAATTTTATATTTCAAATCTATTATGTACATACCAATGGCTATAGAATGCATTTTATGCACCCTTCTACTGAGTGCATCAACCACTTTGTTCTCTTTTCCCTTTATGTGCTTGATATCAAAGTTATAATAACTAGGAAATTATAGCCATCTAGTTTTTCTACCATTTAGTGTTGGTTGTTCAAACAAGCATTTCAGTCCGCTATGGTCTGTCCTTAACTCAAATTTTATGCCCATGAGGTAATGCATCCACATCCTAAAGGAATGTACTATGGCTTCCAGCTCCAAGTCTTGTGTGGCATAATTTATTTCGTGTTCCTTCAATTTTATGGACCCATAACAAATCACATGTCCATTTTTCATAAGGACTCCACCGAGCCCTTCCTTTCATGTATCTATGCACACAAAAAAATCCTCATCTGGATTTGCGACTTTCAAAATAGGTGCATTGGTTAACAAATCCTTTAAGCATTGAATATTTTCTTCACACTTAACACTCCATTCAAACTTTAGTCCTTTCTTTTGCAAATATGTTATCAGGTGTGCAATCTTGGAGAATCCCACAATGAATCTCCTATAATAACCAACGAGACATATAAATGATCTAACCTTTGAAATTTTTGTTGGAATTTTCAAACTCTTGATTGCTTCAATATTTTTTGGATCCATTGCTATTCCATCTTCAGAAATAATGTAACCTAAATAATGAATATGTTTTTGATAAAAAGTGCATTTACTCAATATGGAATACAATTGGTATTCTCTTAACAGTTGTATCACCATCCTCAAATATCATTCATGATCTTGTTCTATCCTGGAATAGATAAGAATATCATCCAAGAATACAATTACAAACTTATACAGGAAATGTCTGAACACCCCATTCATCAGACACATAAATGTAGCCAGTGCATTTGTCAACCCAAAATGAACCACCACAAATTCATAGTTTCCATACCTTGTCCTAAAGGTTGTTTTTCTAGTATCCTCTTCTTTGATTCTCAACTGATGATAGCCTAATCTCAAGTCAATCTTGGAGAATATATTTTCTCCTTTTAGCTGATCAAAAATATCATCAATCCTTAGAAAAGAATATTTATTCTTGACTGTAACCTTGTTCAGTTGTCTGAAGTCAATACATAACCTCAATGTTCCATCTTTCTTATTGACAAAAATAACCGGGGCACCCCAAGGAAAAACACTTGGGAGTATGTACCCTTTATTTAACAACTCTTATAGTTTCATTTGCAACTCTTTTAGATCTGGTATGCTCATTCTATAGGGAGTCTTTGATATTAGGGAAGCTCTAGGTATTAATTTAATTGGGAAATATATATCCCTCTTTGGAGGTAATCTTGACGACAACTCAAGCACATCTTCATACTCTTTCAAGACTAGATAATCTTCGAGACTTGGCTATTTATCCTTAATTGTCTCTTCCATATGGGTTGCATATATCTGAAACGCTTTTCTAAAACTTCTTTCCAACTACAATGTCGAAATCTATTAGACATATATATGCCTTGGAATACCTTGCATTGTCTTTGGATTCCCTTCTTCATAGAAACATGTTAAAACGTTGTTATAACAATCTACAAGAAAAAAATTCTTTTTTGGCCAACCCATACCAATCAAGCAGTCATAATACCCAAGCAATATGATGTCAAAATATGCCTTAGTGTTAGTTCCATTCATTTTTATAGGATATTCTTTAACAAGATCATTAATTCTTCTCTTGGTTTTAGTAGCTAGCTGAACTAACCAAGACTTTTCATGCTTACATTTCTTCAATTTAAATCTTTCATTTAGATTTGGATCTACATAGATTTGACTAGCTCTAGAATCAATTAAAATAGTTATCGAATGATCATCAATCTTACCTTCCACTTCAATCATGTGATATTGATAGTCT
>ML844865.1:17079-54360 GCA_009831015.1 Picea engelmannii | reverse complement strand
TCATTAGCCTCCTCCATATCTGCATGAGGCTAGGGAGGAGGCCCCTCAAATGTGTACGAGCCACTATGTGCAAAATAGTAGACACCAATAATTAGACAAATTTAATCAAAATCTTATAATCAATTACGTGTGCACTAAGTAAGATAAAAAAAACCGCAAATCAAATAATAGAAAAATAACAACAAAATTACTTCTCACGTTAGGTGTCTTGGCCACAACAAATTGGATTTTCAAACTTCCTTTCCAGTCCATCCCTACATAAATAACTATATAAGATCATCCTCACTACATAAAGAGCCAAAACATCTACACCCACCGACTACACAAGTACTCCACTGGGCCCCTCTTAGGAAACATCTATCCCCACACGTGCATATGCACATTAGTGATTGACCTAGGAGGTTGAAAGTCAAATGTTGACCAAGTCACCACAAACCTCTCAAAGAATAAAGTAAACAACCTTGAAGCAAATGGAAAGAGACATTTCCTCTTCAATGTGCTATGAAAGTGATCCAAAGTAGTACAAAACTATTGTAAAAAATGACAAACCATTGAATCAGTCCGAGTTCGTGAAATAAATATCTAAACAATACAACATAGGGAAACTAATGCACTATTCGTCAGTAGTGTGGTGTGTTGGTCTCATGAAGAAAAGGCACGAGCACCTAAAATACTATGATTTGAAAGCATGTAATCTCAACTACCCCCCAATAACTTGGAAGTCATTGGGGTCAGTAATGTTTGCATTGACATATCTCTAGACATATGCCAATAAACTCTCTCATGGAACACCAAGAATAAGATGGGGAAATCGGGAAATCTTCCCCTCTCTTAAATAGCTCGACAATGAAATATGTATCCTCCTTCATGGGTTGGTACCACATATCAAGACCAACCCAATGAAAAATCCACTACATCAATAAGTTCGTGTCTCCCTTGAGGGAGTTACCCTCCTCATAAAACTTGAGGAGGCCAACATCCATCAAAAGGTGGCCAAACTGGGGTGTAATTGGACAAGGAAACAAATCCCTCTCCCCCTGCCAGGCCTCCCATACACACACAAAGTTGTATGGTTGACCTGCTACTCTTGTCATTGTCCCTAATTCACATGCAAATCTCAATAGGAAAATATATCTATAAAATAAACAATCAATACTAAATTACCATTTGTAATATTAATTCAATATTACATTTTTGTGCATAAAACATGTGTAAAATTAATCAGTGTGCCACATTTATATAAATGGATCGTTCACACTGCATACAAATTTCCAAAGTGCACTGATTACACTAGTGTGCTAAAATTACACTAATGCATAAAAAACAATGGTCAAGCTAAATATTTCATGTGTCGATTACACTGATAAGTTTGGAAATATTATCAATTATTCATGTGAATACAATATCAATGCACTATTTTACTTTAGTGCAGTAGCTTCAACATGCTGCTATATTTTTATGTGCATTGCTACACAATATAAACGTACATTTATTATTACACTAAAAAGAATAAGAAAATCATTAGCAAACTATTTATAGCTTTGTAATGTATTTATAATGTATAAGCTAATCGATGCATCCTATAGAAGCACTGCCAACTTGCGTGTGCAACTACAATGTGTTTACCATAGTGCACCATGAACAACGCTTTTGTACATTCATTCACATATCACAAAGCGCACAAAATTTGATGGTAAAATCTAAACTCTTTCTAATGTGCTTATAATGTATGAAAGCACCGCATGATGGTGCATCTTATTTAAGCACCATAAGTCGGTTTGCAACTATGATGCACTAATATATCAATGTGTGCTCCACTGCCCTTTGAGAATGTTTCTAAGGATGTGTAGTGCTCTTAAACTTACTTGGAACAACATTGCCAGAAGTATCAATAAATATATTAGCACACTAGCGGGAACATGAAATTTCAATGCATAAAGAACATCTCTATCTAGTTCGCTCATGATTTATTAGAGCACTACTAGCTGATATTACCTATAAGGGCACCAATGGATGATCTGAGTTGAGAGTTGTGGACACACCAGTGAAAAGTTTTTCAAAAAAATCTAGATAACAATAAAATTAAAGCCAAATTTTGAATTTAAATATCTTGAAAATGTAAATTAAGGTACAACAGATAATTTGCTTGGTCTCTTCTCCATCGAGGAGGCATGGTTGTCGTATAGTGAAAAGATGAAAAATTCGATACTATTTGGAAATTCCAAAACGAACCAATGAACAACCACCTTTAGAACACTAGCTATCATGTAAGATGATTGATGTCATGGAATTACAACAATTAGACAATGTTATATCAACAACATGTATTTTGTAACAACAACAAGAAATCAACTTCTAAAAATTGCTAATGAATTCTTAAAATATGAGTCTAAGAGAGTTGAAGAAGGTACAAGTGTCAAACGATGATTTAAGTCTTCTTTTACCATGATACCGTCTTTCAATTTTACTAAGCCCTAATAGTTGTAACTAAATTTTATGGTAGCAACAAATAAGAGAGCAAGTTTGCAAGTTGTTCAGTTGGATTTGGAACAATAATGTGATGAAGCATCCACCCAACAAGTTATCTTTGGGAGAGAATGAGTTTATTAGGGTTAATAAACACTTATGAGTAAGAAGACTAGTGCCATTTTCTTTCCTTTGGGAAAATGGAATCAAAGCAATATCTTGGAAGATTGCTAAAGGCAAGAGAGGGGTTTTAAGGTAAAGTCTTGGAGTTATACCATCATAAAACCAAGCCAAAACTTCTTTAAAACAAACCCCAGGGGTTATAACATCATAAACCCTAGGCGTCATTTTCTTCTCTAGCTTTAACAATTAGGTCTTAATTGAACTAGGTCAAACCCTAGAGGTTATACCATCATAAACCCTAAGTATTGAACTGGCAAAGACAAACCCTAGGGGGATAAATAATCTTAACCCCTAGGCTATGTCTTAAATCCTTAAACTAATCCAGACAAATGAAAATAGGGAGGGGGATAAATAATCTTAATCCCTCCTAGGGTTTCTAACAAAATTTGAACTAGCATACAAGGTAACATGCAACAATTAACCATCTATTAGAGCATCCATTGAAATATTCCATGAACAAGCATTAAAACTTGAAGAAGATCACTTACTAGATCAATCGTTATGCATGAGGAAACCCTAGCTCAAGATTTATCCACAAAACAAGACAAATAATCCAACAAGATCATCCTTCCAAAAGTGCGCATAAGAGCTCCATAGTGAAAATAGAGACAAAGAAGACAAGTTGTAATGATGTATCATAAGTGTGAGATATTATTTTGGTTTGAGGTAGTGATAGCCTATTTAAATGAGGCAACCCTAGCACTAAAGCCCCTCAAAATACAACAAAACAATTATACAAGTGAGATAGGTCTAGGTTGACCCCTCAAGTAGCCTTAAATAATAAAATAACATTCTAATACACCAAAATAATTCCTCCAAGGTCACACGTGTGGGTGACATCATGATCCTAGAAGGTGTAGGAGGCTTCCAAAGGCCACGTCTCATTGTTAAGTGGTGAAAGAAAGGTGGAAGGTGTGTCTCCTCATCGAGGGTCATGTCATATCGTTAAGGACCCAAGCCATCAAATGGTGTCCCAATGGCAAGCAAGCCCCATCATTGTCAAGCAAATCCTAGCGTATGACATCATCATCAAGGAGCTCAATGTCCAAGGTGGAAAAGGGTCTCATCAACTGTTGAAGGGGTGCCCAATCATCATCAAGTGCAACATCTTCAAATTAACTGCTATCCTATTGTGGGTACATTGTCCAAAGGTATATGCTTCTTTCCCATCTGTCAACCAATATGACCATATCTGCAAAAGAAGGCTCATCTGTCCATCGTCCAAGGTATGGGATATGTGAGAGGGTAAGTATGAATGTTTCAAGTCATCACGTGACCCAACGCTCTGCATCACACATGCCCTGTCCTGTAATATAATACACAATGTCTTGGGTGAAAACATGGGATGTCCTCCGAAGGACCATGTCAGGTGCACCTAAATCAATCAAAGTCATATAATCAAGTAAAAACAACAATTACAAGGTTCAGTAGTCCTTAGAAGCATACAAAATAGGCCATCACTTAATACAAAATCCACATAAACAATTCACATTAGGTATCCCTTTCAAACTTCACATTAGCTCAAGTCTTTATGCAATTTGTCAAGTTTTGGTATGGGAGGGCTATCAAAAGATCATATTAGGAGTGCTAATACCCAGGTAGAGGGGATATTTCATGAGAAACCCATCTAAGTGTAAGTATGGTGGATGAAAATGTGTTGGGAATGTTGGGTAGGTGTTATATTCTTTGCATGTGCACGGGGTGGGGGGTGCATAAGATTTGACAACCGTGTCTAATGATCCCATCACCTGTCATTCCTTGTGGGTGTGTGTGCCGGGTGCTGCCGGAGGAGGGGTCCTAGGGGGGGCCAAGATCCCCCCCCCTGGTTACATGAAGCGTTCAAAAAATTTAAGGTAGTTTTTTCTATTTTAACATTTTTCGTTATTTTTTGCGGTTTTATAAATTAATCCTGGATTAAGGGATTAGGGTTTTGGTAGCTGTTAAATACCTAAAATATTGTATATATTCTATTTTGAATGGTGAAATTACTACAATGAAGAGTTGAGAGGTGCGACACCAAGGAAGGTTGGTTTTCTCTTGATCAAAGGTTTCCAGCGTAAATCTCTGTGTAGTATGTGTATGAGGCATTGATTAATTTTTATTTTACTTAAGAATTTGTGTGCATTGTTTTACTTCACAAGTTTAAAACTTACATGTGGTATCAGAGCACATTTTTGGATTCAGGGGGATGCCTTTGTTGCTGAGGGTTTGGATCAGTCTTGATAGATAAAGTTTACCTTGGGTCTTTGATAAACCTACGTTCAGTGGGAGCTTTTTAGTGGTGATTCATGCGTTAAAAGATAATGGTGATCAGTTCTAGAATTGAGATTAAGAAGTTCAACGGTCAAAACTTTGAGCTATGGAAGCTCAAGATAGTTGCCTTCTTGTAGACAAAGAACAATGGATTGTCGTGGATCCTGGTACACAACTTACTGGTACACAACCTACTGGTACACAACCTACTGGTACACAAACTACTAGTACTCGATCTACTGGTATGTTGAAATAATATTGGGAGAAGCTAGATAGAAGAGAACGGAGTACGATTTGACTCTACCTAGAAGATTCAGTGTTATTAAATGTGTCACGAGAATTAACAACCAAGGAACTATGGGAAAAGTTGGGGAATTTGTATCAGTCAAAGTCCCTGGTAAACAATTTTTTTCTTTGAAAGAAGTTGTATAATCTTAGGATGGAAGATGGAGATTATGTGATAGAGCATCTAAATGACTTCAATACTCTGGTAAGTCAACTTGTCTCTGTTAATATTACGCTTGCAGAAGAAGATAAGTGCATTACTTTGCTATGTTCTTTGCCAGACTCCTAGGATAATCTGGTTGTAGAAATTGGTAGTACCACACAATCTGCATTGAAGTATGAGGATGTAGTTGCATCCTTGTTATCATAAGAGATAAAGCAGAAAAGCAGGGATAATCATAACACAAATGATTTATTTGTAAGAGGTTGTCCCCAAGATAGGAATACAAATAAGTCTTTGGGGGGGAGATCTAAATCTAAAGGTAGATCTAAATCCTAGGAAAATCTTTAAGGAAATGTTGGAAATGTGGTAAAGTTGGGAATTATAAGAAAGATTGTATGTCTAAGAAAGTTGATAAAGCAAAGGGATCTGATGACGCCTCTTCCATAGAGGCGAAAACCTCCACAAAAGAAGGAGGTGATGTTTACCTGGAATCTACAGGTACACATGTAGATTGTGATGTATGGTTGATAAACTCATGTGCATCATTTCACATGACTCCTCTTAGGGAGTGGTTTAGTGAATCTGAAAAGTATGATGGTGGTGATGTCTTCTTAGGAGATGACTCGACAACCAAAATCATAGGACATGGAAGGGTCAAGTTGTTTTTGAAAGATGGAAGGATTAGAACTCTCCTTGGAGTTCTGCACATTCTAGATCTATCCAGGAGCCTAATATCTATAAGTAAGTTGGATGATGCAGGTGTGGATACTATATTGGGAAAGAGCACTTGCAAGATGGTATGGGGAACAATGGTGTTGATGAGGGTAGTTCAATGTGGAACTCTGTAAAAATGATTGGGAATCACTTATATCGATGGGTGTAACCGTTATATTTTCCCTGAGCAGAGAAATAAATAAGATAAGATCCATACTATACCTAGAAATAAGACCATGTTATGGTATCAAAGGCTGAGACATATTGGAGAAAAGGGCCTTCAAACACTACATAGTAAAGATATGGTTAAAGGTATGTCTAATTGCACCTTGGATTTTGATTTATGTGAACATTGCATATATGGTAAATAGAATTGAGTAAGATTCCCATCTAGTTCTACGAGAGCAAAGGGGGTCTTAGAGTTAAAACATAGTGATGTTTTTGGACCTGTGCATGTTCCATCACTAGGTAAATTTGTGTATTATGTTTCTTTCATAGATGATTTCTCAAGGAACACATGGATTTATTTTCTTAGGAAGAAATATAAGGTATTTGATAAATTTAAAAAGTTTAAGGCTTTGGTAGAAAACTAGGCAGAGAAGAAAATAAAGGTACTGAGGACAGATAATGGTGGAGAATTATACAGAATTGAATTCAAAGAATTCTATAAGAAGTGTAGTATAGAAAGGAAAAAGACTACTCCATACACATCTCAACAAAATGGGGTTGTAGAAAGGATGAATAGGACATTGATGGAAAAAGCAAGGAGCATGCTCAATGGTGTTTGGTTAGGGCAAGAATTATGGGCAAAGGCAGTGGGTACTACATGTTACTTGGTAAATAGATCACCCTCATCAGTGTTGGTGGAAAAAACTCGACATGATGTATGGATTGGTAAGAAACCCTCTCTTGAACATCTTAGAGTGTTTGGTTGTGATGCTTATGTACATGTTTCAAAGGAAAATAGGAGTAAGATGGATAATAAAGCTGAAAAGTGTATCTTTATTTGTTATAAAGATGGTATGAAAGGTACCTTTGGAACCCAGAAACTAGGAAGACTGTTTACAATAGGGATGTTGTTTTTAGAGAGGTTAAAGATGTTCCCAAACTGGAATTCCTACCAAGGCAAGAAGAACTTGAGAAAATAGAGTTTGAGTTGGATGATGTAAAATATGAATCAACAAAAGAAGACGAAGTAGAAAAATACTAACCTCATACTCCAGTATTGAGGATATCAATGAGGCAAAGAAGGAAACTAGAAAGGTATAGTACACCTGATTTTCATGTTAATTTTTCTTTATCTATTACAGATGATGATCTCAGAACTGTCAGGGAAGCAATAAATTCAGAGGACAGTAAACTATAGAAGAACGCCATGGGTGAAGAGATGGATTCCTTGGATAAGAATGAGGCATGGGATCTAGTTGAGTTCCCAACTAGAAGAAAGGCCATTTGCAACAAATGGGTGTTTAATAAGAAGTCGAATGTAGAAGGCAAAGTGGAGAAATACTAAGCTCAAGTAGTAGAAAAAGGTTATTCCTAGGTAGAGGGAATTTACTTTGGTGAAATTTTTTTCTCCTATTTCCAAGTTAACTTCTATTAGATTTATTTTAACTGTTGTTGTTTCTTTTGAATTTGAAGTAGAACGGATGGTTGTGAAGACAACATTCCTACATGAGGATTTGGAAGAATAAATATACATGAAGAAGCCATAAGGATTTGCAGTGAAGGGGACGAAAGAGATGGTCTGTAAGCTAAAGAAGTCATTATATGGTCTGAAGCAATCACCTAGGATGTGGTACCAAAAGTTTGACACATACATCCTTGGACAAGGATTTGTAAGAAGCAGGGCTAATCATTGTGTATATTCCAAACATGTTGGTAATCACTTCATTTATGTAGTGTTGTATGTCAATGACTGTTATGGCCCTAAATTGACCTATTCATGCACACATGGCCTGGGCCCTCTTACTTGCATATTTTTCCAAAGCACTGTTGAGTGGCTCTTCTTAAAAAACCAATTTTTAGAAGATGTACATGCCCTGCACCATTAATTCTCGTGTACATACGCTAGTTGCACCACTACAACTCGCGTACATATGCATGCTGCACCATTACAACCTGCGTATACTTGCAAAAGTTGCAAGGAATTTGTTGAAATTTAAGGGCTATTGGTAGTTTGCCAACTAATCCACCTGCTATAGCCCGTCACCCAAACAAATAACCGTCCTTTTTTCATATAAAAGGAGGCGTTGGGGTCTCATTTCAGATCTAAGCATAAGAACAATGAAACTCTGCCCGATTTCACTTCCCCTCCTTGCCCAAGATATTGTTGACTTTTGTGAGAAATTGCCTCAACATTCCCTCATTAGCCCCTTCTTCCTCCATTTAACCCATTCACTTCCATAGAAGAGATCAGAAGGTTGAGAGAAGAAGTTCATACAAGGTGCACTTGGAACATGGTGAAGAGGAGTCCAGACCAGGTTCGTGGAATGGTGGCCGACTTAGATTGTTAAGGTATAATCTTCATGTTATGAATACAAGAATTACATTTTCCTGTCCCAAATGATGGTGTCTTGAATACTTTTATTGATTTATGCTTGACATTCTAACATCTAACCCTAACTTATATATGGAATAGCATGCTTGTAGTTCTATGTTTGTCAATCTTTGGATGTAGGTCAGCCCTGGGAGGAGGCATGCAGTCAATGGAACTTCCAAGCGCAAGGAGGTCATCACCAGACATGGGATTAGAGGTATAGTTGCCCGATCTCCTTTCTCTTTGATTTCTTTATATTAGTTTTGGTATGTTTTGGGTAGTATAGAGAATTAATTAGCTTTTAGACGGTTATTGGATCTGCCTACATTTTGAACCCTAGTGTAGTTAAAGGGTTTTTTTTTCCGCTAGCATAATTGGTGACCATACTGGGGAAGCTTCTAGGTTTTTTTAGGGGATTTTGGGTTGTTTGATTGGTTTGTTGGCCTTTCAAGTTTCTGTCGAGTTTTCTGAGTCTGTCAAGGGATTCTGGTCACCTTTAGGTGCTATACCAGTTGTCCTTGCCCTGTAAGACTACTTGATCTTTTATTTTTTTAAAGGATACAGAGGTGTACATGCCTTGTCTTGAGTCAGCCCGTGTACATACACGCTCTGCTCAATAAACAACCCGTGTACATACGCAGACTACTGATGCAACAACTCATGTCTCTGTTTCAAGATAATTTTTGAAAAAGAGGGAGTTTTCCTCTTTCTTGATTGAAGTTTACACTTCTCAGGGTTTTCTTGGATCAGTCCAGAGTCTCTGTTTACAACCATAGCATAGGTTTAGAGTTCAATTTACTTGTCTTCTTGATTTTCTTATGTTTACTTTTGAAAGGGTTTTGAACAAGCTATTGATTTGTAGATCTGCCTTCTTGGTTTCTCGAGTGTTCCCTGTGATCCGCAGTGGGATAAATATATGTTTCAGTCTTGTTTTAGTGTTCTTTTTACCCCTTTCACTTGCTTTGAAAAAAGAAAAAGATTTATTTCAGTTTTTCTCTTTAACACAATTTAAAAAAAAGGATTTTCTTTTCAGTTTGATAAAGTAGTTAGAGTTGGTTATTTTCTAAAAAGGAAAAAGAGTTTGTTTTTTAAGTTCTTTATTGATTTCTTGAAACATAAGTAGCTTGTAGTCAAGCGAAAGTACATTTTAGGTTTTCTTTACAAGTTCTTGAAAAAATTAGTTAAAGAAAAGTTGGTTACAAAGAGTTAGTTATAAAACTTTGCTTTTGGATTAGAAGTAATTTTGCTTTCAAGTTTCGTATTTTTCTCCTCTTATAACATCACTAGTTTCACCACCATACCCCATGAGTAAATCAAGCCATTAAAAAGAACGTATAATCTAAAATAAACTAGACTTTTTATCTTTGTAGGGTCAACCAACTAGTTTAGGGTGAGGGCCTTGAATTAGGTTGGAGAGGAAACTTTTCAAGGCCGTTAAACAAATATTGGAGTCCGAGTTAGGGAGTGTTTAAGTCCAGTGTTGTAAAAGTTATCTGGGACCCCCCTCTAACACAGGGGCTAAACACGAGGTCATGCGAAGAAAGACAACGGAAATAACCCCTCCAAAGCCGGACTGAACGTAGTGGGGAACACATATCGATGATATGTCTTGGGAGTACTACCGACTTCATTTTCTTACGGAGCTTTGTGGACCTCGAATTTGTTCGAGATCCTCTATTGTCTTATAGAACACTTGCTTTTGATACCCTTGATAGGTTTCAGACTTGTTATCCTGCTCATTGCGATCTGCCCGACTATCGATTGTACCCGCCAGGTGACTGACTTCGAGATGACAACTTAGTTGCCCATATTCTAGGGACTTACACGGGTGGCTGTGGAGGTATACCGTGGTACCTAGGCCAGACGTTTGGGCCACGCTTCCCAGAGTATACCCGAAGGGTGCTTCCGTGTTCGATTTGCACTTGCACTGGTTAGTTTCTCTAGTGTTGACTGGTGTAACTATTCTTCCTACTAGATAGTTGACTGCTTGATTTGTCTTATAGGAATTTTCTATTGTGTGCTTGGTGTTTAAACGCTAGTCAAGCCTTACTGTGTCGATGGATCTTTTAACAAAGTGGAAGATCAAGAGCTCCATCGGTCGCGAAGGCTTCAGGTGATCCAGGTGGATATCGATGGCCACCCACCTTTTCCAAATGGCTCAAAACGACTTTTTGGCAATTTTGGCAATTTACTATTTTTAGTAGTTTTTTCGGGTCCTGAACTTCCGGGGCCATTTTGAGGCCCTAAACGATGTTTTTTTGGGTATGTTGCTCTTGAAAAATAGCATCTACGATGCTATTTGGTCTTGAGCGTTATAGGCCTCGGATAGATCTTTCCAACGAGCTATCGTGCACCCTAAACAGAGATCGTATGCAAAAGTTACGACCCCGGGAAGTTGATGTACTAACTTACCCAAACGAGGCCCACATGACTTTTGTCGCTTCATCTCCTAGGGTTAGGTTTTTGGATGTCTAGGACTTTTGACATTCCCGTTTATTGTAAAAAGGCCTTCAGAGCCTCATTGTAACCATCTTCTCGCTAGAATGGTGGCAACTTATCTCTGAGAAGAGATGTGACGGCTACTCGCATTCGCAAGTTACAATGAGGCTCTGAAGGCCTTTTTACAATAAACGGGAATGCCAAAATTCCTAGACATCCAAAAACCTAACCCTAGGAGATGAAGCGCCAAAAGTCACGTGGGCCCCGTTTGGGTAAGTTAGTACATCAACTTCCCGGGGTCGTAACTTTTGCATACAATCTCCGTTTAGGGCGCAAAATAGCTCGTTGGAAAGATCTATCCGAGGCCTACAACGCTCGAGACAAAATAGCATCTTAGATTCTATTTTTCCTCAAAATGGCCCCGGAAGTTTAGGACCCGAAAAAACTGCTAAAAATAGTAAATTGCCAAAATTGCCAAAAAGCCGTTTTGAGCCATTTGGAAAAGGTGGGTGGCCACCGATATCCACCTGGATCATCAGGGCCTGCCACCGGTTGCATTGGAGCCACCTCCGCCACCGTTACAATGAAGACTTGACCACTAAGGGTCGTTCAAAGCGACCAAGCTGCAAGAAACTGTGCCCGAGCCTACTCCATGAGGAGACTATTCGACTGCGGAGGAACCTACTGCTTCTAACCTTGGGGTGGAATCTCTCGGGCCATCCAACCCTTCGATTACTGACTTGTTAGAACCGATCTTAGTACAAGTTGTTCCTCCTGAGGTGACACCTTCTGAGCGCTAGTTAGTCTTACAAACAACCATGGAAGCAAATGTTTCTACTTCGTTCGAGAGTCTTCATACTCCTATTTCAACTACTACCACAGGGGGTATCTTGCCTCCTATCCCACCTTCGCTAGTCCAGACCACAATGGTCTCGACTCCCTCTACCTTGGGCAGTGGTTTGATACCACCAACAACAATGACCACTGCTCCGTTTACACAGAGTGTGACGAGCCCTCCATTCTCATATGGGATGCCCAACTTCGATTCGAACTTAGTCCTTACCTACTCCAGCTTACAAACCATGGGTCTGGGGGAAGGGAGCTCAAA
Organism: Picea engelmannii; assembly: GCA_009831015.1. Classification (NCBI taxonomy): domain Eukaryota; kingdom Viridiplantae; phylum Streptophyta; class Pinopsida; order Pinales; family Pinaceae; genus Picea; species Picea engelmannii. The sequence goes on along the minus strand of ML844865.1, from coordinate 42,210 downwards.
TGCTCCCATGCAAGGGTCTACTGAGGGCACTTCAGTCCCCTTTAATGCTATCCCTTACGGTGGGGGTCATATACCTTCTCCGTCCCCCTCACTCGGTGGTGCTTTCCAACAACCCATCGGGTTGAATACTGATTACAACTTGATTGGAGCAGGCAGTTTAGGACCTTCATTTTACACAACATCAGTGGGATCCATGGCATTCTATTTGTTCAGTGTGTTTGGGAACAATGCTTTTTCTTCGGCTGCCATCTCGGCTGGGGGCAACCCTAGTTTTGGGCAACATAACCCCGTGCAGGGTACTATTCCTACATAGAGAGTGAGTACAAGATTTTTCTCCTCAAAGGGGCTTTGGAATCCTTGGCAGGGATCATTTCCCTCACAAGGGATGTCGGTCAGGGCAACCCCTTCCATGCTCAATGCAACCCCGGGTAGGGTTCAGTACCTATGCCCTTCGGATTGGCTGGGGGCATCCCCTTCCAAAATCCTCGGAACACAACGCAGGGAGAAATCCCCACCCAAGACATGTTGTCCAATTACGAGAGTCATCTGATGATATCCTAACAAACACAGTTTCTGTACGCTGGTCAAGGTCACAGTTTCTACCAGAACCCTGGCCAACAGTCCAAATTTTTCTGGAAACCTGGTGCCAGTCAAACTCCAGGACCCCTTTTTCCTATACATAGTACTCAACCTAAACTACCGTTTTTGGTGACGTTGCATCTGCCAGACTTGTCGAGGTTAGTCAATGACCCAATTTTTCATGATCTGCATTAGCCCCCCATGCTGACTAAGTTGCCCTCGGATATTCTAAAATTCGAAGGCAAGCCTGGCAAAGATCCAGGTGATCATGTGACAACCTTTCACTTATGGTGCTCGTGAAACTCACTACGAGATGACTCCATCCAGTTGCGCCTTTTTCAACCCACTCTTATCGGGGGTGCCAAAAAATGGTATATTGAGCTCGACCACTCGAGGTATTCTTACTTTAACGACTTGGCGATGGTCGTCTTGAAACATTTCTAGTTACCCATGAGATACGATGCCGACACTGAATTGCTGGCCAAATTTGAGCAAACTAAGGCCAACCATATCTCTGATCATATCCAAGAATGGCAGTGTCGGAAGAGATTGATTAAGGTCCAAGTCCCACCATATTTCTTGCTAGAGTGGTTCCTAAAGTCTTTGGTGCCTGAAATCTCCAAGGACGTAGCAATTTCTGGAGTGTTTTCAAAGGAGGAGGCGATAATGAGAGTGCAACAACTTGAACTGATGTACTCTTAGTCTGACATGCTCTACGAGATTTTGTTGGATGTGCCATGGTCCATCCTCAACAAAGCCAAGAAATTTTTTGGACCCCATGTTGATGGTATTGTGGGCTCAACACAAGCAAAGTCCACTGATTTGTTGTCAAATCAGTTGCAAAAATTATCGATACAACACACTGCGACCAGCCAGACCTCAGGTTCAACTGTTCCCCCTACCAAAATGTCATACGTACATAGTGTACAGTCTACGAACCCGAAGGCCAACCAATAGTCTGAAGGAAAGAAGAAGAAACATAACACACAGGGTAAAGGGGACAAAAAGGCTACTAACAATGCTCGTGGGGGCTAAACGGAGAAGAGAAAGTCGAAGTATCTGTGTAACCTTTGCATGGAAGACCACCCGAATCATTTGTGCCCTCAACTTGTGGAAGCTTAGAAGCTATTAGGGAAACAACAACCTGCTGTGCTGATGAACCCATTTCCACATGAGTAAAACATGGCTCAAGCTTCAATGTCCTTGAGTGCGGAAGGGGGCAGTCAGGGACCCCTCGCGTCTACCAGTAATAACCTGGTCGCAAATGTTTACATGATGAATGCCGAGGCTCATATAGCAACCAGAGACCAAGATTACATAATGCCAAAATCTATCGAAAAGGGCAAAGAAGCCACAAACCCACCGGTTCCTCTCCAGATTGAGAAGATGGCGGGAAAAACAATGACATGCATCCCGAAAGGTGCGTTTAAGAAAGATTCTCATGATCCAAATGCGAGGGCTGCCCAAAATTACTCCGTTGTGGAAGATTTGGCACAAACCCCTTGTGCGATGTATACTTTGGAAGTCCTTCAAAGTTTCCCTTCGCAGAGAAATGATCTATTATCTACCTTGGGATCAATAGAGACTTGTAACCTGAGAGTGATCGTTCTTGATCCAACCGACTTGAAACCTCATCTTCCTTACCACGTTTGTGTTTCAGATAGTAGTGGCTTACACCATGAAATATTTTACTCAGAATATTTTCTGTACGGTGGTTGAATAGGGCACCTCAACTTGCATGATGTCATTGGCATGTTGGAAGGCCATTGGCCAGCCTGGTTTGTCTTTGTCACCTATGTTACTTACAACGTTCGATGGTCGGTCATTCAGACTACATGGAATTATTCTTTCTTTCCTCGTGTAGTTGGGAGGAAAAACCATGTTCATCGAAGTTGAAGTGGTTGATGCACCTCTCGACTACAACCTTTTGTTAGGGAGGAGTTGGACTTATGAAATGCATGTAGTGGTTGCTACATTTTTTTGGCTCTTGTTGTTTCTGCACAAGGGTCGGATTGTGACCATTGACCGGTTATCCTTTTCTCATCCTAACCCTTCATCGGGGGCTTCAACGGTCCCAATGATTGATAATCCTCAGCACGACACCGTCAACTTAGGGGTTGGATTATGTCCATCATTGATGGGTACTTTTGATTACCCACCACCTTCTGGCGATGTCAAGCTTATATCTAGTGGCCCTGACCAACCTAGGGCTGAAATATTTCAAGTGTCATCGTTTCGAACGACTTACTTTCATGATCCATGGACTCTTCCTTCCCCATCGGCTTCGATGGAAGGGACATGGCATCTTGGAATGGCCATGCCTTTGTCTGTGGCTGAGGTTGCCTACAATATTGTCCATCAAGTTTTAACTGAGCCCGATCTGACTCCCACACATGAGTTAGATCCAGTTCTCGAGCCTATATGGCCTCAAGGTTCCCTTGCCACTACAGATCCTTTAGACTTGGTCTTTCCCTCTGATGAGGCGATTCTTGATTCTTGAGGCATTGATTAGTCTAGACAAACCCTGGGATGATCTTCATCATAGATCTTACTTTCTTCCATAGTTAAGGAGAATAGAGGCAGGAGAATTTGTTTTGACCGTGAATGGAGATAGGTCTTGTCCTATTAATCCTTTGGCTACGCACACAGTTTATGCTAAGGGTAATATGGTGAGTATCGCTTAAAAGATTCCCAAATATATCTCCAAAACCCCCGACATTGTGGAGAAAATTTTCATCAGGGCAGAGTGCTCCCCCGAATATATTCGAATTTATACAGAGTTACTTAAGGAATTTCGCAACGTTTTTTCCTGGTCTTATGACGAGATGTCAGACATAGACCCAATAATTTTCGAACATGAAATAACGAATTATCCTGATTCCAAGTTGGTCCGACAGAAGCTTCATCTAGTAAATCCTCTGAAAGCGGCAACAGTTAAGGCTGAAGTAGAGAAACTACTTAAAGTCAGTTTTATCTACCCAGTGTAGTTGTCGGAATGGGTGTCAAACCCCGTTTTGGTCAACAAGAAACATGGTACGATTTGCATGTGCATGGACTTCCGTGACTTGAACAAGGCCTGTCCGAAAGATAATTTTCCCACCCCATTCATCGATCAGATTGTTGATGAATGCACTGGCTGTGAGGTATTTTCATTCATGGATGGTTTTTCGAGATATAACCAGATTCAGATCAAACCCGATGACTAGCATAAAACATCTTTTATTTGTCCTTGGGGCATGTTCGCATATCGTAGGATGCCTTTTGGCCTAAAGAATGTTGGAGCCACTTTTTAGTGGGCCATGTCGTTTTATTTTTACAACCTTAAATATATAGTCAAGGCATATCTTGATGATCTAGCATCACGCTCTCGCAAGAGATCTGATCATCCTGCACACCTTCGACTAATCTTTGAACGATGTCGCTACTATCAGATTCGTTTGAATCCTAACAAATGCAGTTTCTGCGTGACGTCGAGCTGTCTCTTAGGTTTCATTATTTTGAAAATAGGGATCATGGTCGATCCTCTTAAGGTTGAGGCGATAGTTTAATTTCCTCCCTCGTGCACAATATCCCAGCTTCAGAGCTTATAGGGGAAAGCGAACTTTCTTCGGCGTTTTGTCATGAATTACGCCGAGATCACTAAAGGGTTTATGCGTCTCTTGAAAAAGGGAGTGTCGTTCTGTTGGGATGAAGCCGCTCAACACTCTTTTGAAGCATTGAAACACGCCCTTACGTCTGCCCCTATGCTCCGCCCATCTCGATTATAACAAAGATTTCTTGTTGTACTTCGCTGCTGCAGAGTCGACCATCGCCATGGTCTTGGTTCAAGAGGATGATATTCTCTAGGAGCATGTTATTTATTACCTGAGCTAAGGCCTGGTTGTGTCGAAACTCAACTATTGCCACGTTGAGAAGCTTGCATTGGAAGCAGTGCATGTTGTCCAACGGTTCCATCATTACATTCTGCTTCGGAAGACCACTGTCATTGCCATTGTGAACCCTTTCAAATATGTGTTGACACAATGGGTCATTGGCAGAAATTTCAGTAGATGGATTGTAATCCTCTAGGAACTTGACTTATATTTTGTTTCTGCGAAATCCAAAAAGCCGTTGGTCTTTGTCGAACTTATTTCGAAACTTCCGGTCAAGTCTAGTGATATCATGCCTGAAGAATCGCCTATCAAAGGAGATCTTTTTATAATCGCATCTTCGGACCTCTGGTATGGAGATATACTAGTCTATCTCCAGACTTTGAAGTGTCCCGCTTCTGTTTCCTGTGATGAGCATCGACGAATTCGCCATCAGACACGAAACTATCTCATACTCGATGACACTTTGTATCGTCAATGTGTAGATTCCTTTCTTCTCTGGTTCCTTATCCACGAGGAAGCAGAGCTCGTTCTGAACGACTGCCACACTGAATCATGTGGTGGTCATTTGTATGGGTTGGAAAAAACCCATAAGATTCTACGTGCTGGTTACTTCTAGCCCTCGTTAATCAAAGATTGCGTTGAGGCGATCAAGAAGTGCCATCCGTGTTAGATCTTCTCTCGGAAGATGTGGGCACATCCTGCTCCCATGTTTCCTGTCATTGCTGTTGGTCCTTTCACCAAGTGGGGGATTGACTTTACTACATGTCACCTGACTTCAACCAGAGGGCATTGTCACATCATCATAGCGGTAGACTACTTCACAAAGTGGGTCAAGGCTATGCCAACATTCAACAATGATGGCGAAACAACGACTCTTTTCATTTTTAACCAGATAGTAGCAAGGTCCGACATCCTGAAGGAGATTGTCACTGACCATGGCAGTCACTTCCAAAAAAAAATGATGACTAAGTTAACATCAAAGCTTGGGTTGAGGAAAGAACATTCGTCACCTTACCACCCACAAGTAAATGGTCAGGTTGAAGTGGTGAATAAGTTCCTCAAGACTATTCTTCAACGAATGATCAATTCTACCAAGTCAAATTGGCATTTGATATTGTACTTGGCGTTGTGGGCCTACCGAACGTCTGTGAAGACTACCACTAGTTTTTCACCTTTTCAACTCGTATATGGGTTGGAAGCAGTCTTTCCTATTGAGTGCCAGATCCCGTCTTTAAAGTTGGCAGTGGAATTATTGCTGGACACTTCACCACTCGAGGAGACAAATATCCCTTGGGGGCAGGCAAGTTCAAACCCATGTGGTTCAGACCATTCATTGTGAAAGAGGTCTTGAAGAAGGGCGCTTACCGTCTAGTTGACTTTGAAGGAAATGCCTTGGCGGAGCCTAGAAATGGGCTCTGCCTTAAGAAGTATTACTCTTAGGTTGGTCGCCTGGGTGACTTCTTGTACATATGTATAGGTCTTATACATTTTTTTGTCTTTTTGTTTTATGGGCGTGTAGTTATTTTATGTCTTCTTTTTCACTGTGGCAGATGTCAAGTGAATCAGAGGTGTTCTTTGGATTCGCAGACGATGCTAGCGGACACACTCGGAGGCTTTCTTCCATAGCTTGGGTGATTTTCACACCTAGAGGCCAGTTGCTATCTTCCAGAGGTATTTGTCTAGGTGACGCCACAAACAATGTCACCGAGTACAACACAGTGATAGAGTTGCTTCATGACACTTTGTTGCATGGCATTTCTCACCTCTGGGTCTACTTAGATGCTCAGCTGGTTGTGTCCCAGTTAAATGGAGTTTACCAGGTTTATGATCCTACTTTGCACTGACGTTTCCTTAGGGCACTTCTCTTAGAACGTTACTTTGATTACATTACATATATCCATGTTCCTAGGATATTTAATCATATGCCAGATACTCTAGCTAATAAATTATTAGATTGGAATGTTGCACACACATAGAAAGAGAAACACACACATACACATGTACATACATTTGTAAAAAATGTGACCCATAAGACAAATAATATGTAAATATATATATCAAGTCTCACGGGTACATAGGTGGGCGCGAACGCCTCAAAAATAAGGTTCAATATACATCGCTGGGCTTATGCCCTAAAAAAAAATACATGTACAATGGTGCCCTCGACGCATATAAAGTCTATCCTATCTAAGCTCGAGCACTATTGGCCCTGCCATAATGAACAACGACATTGACTAAACGCCAGAAAAGATGGACCCACGTCCGTGGCACCCCCACTACATGAGGCTGCATAGAAGGCGGGAGATCCTCGATCTCGACCATGGGTACTGTACGAATGAGCGCAATGAGGTTGTGCACCACCCGTCTCAAAACTCTCTTGGCCTCTCCGACTGGAGGTCCCCTTGCGGCTGCTGGTCCGTCGACTGTTGCTAGTCCCGCCTCTGGTCGAGGATGTCGCTGAGTCCTCGTGAAGTCTGTCGGGTGCACTGGTCCCACATTTGTACATAACAGATACACAAAATTCAATACTCTAATAGACACATAAAAATGATATATATTAAAAACAATTAAAAATTAAATAAATATTAAAAACATGTTACCTATCTCTCCTCGCTCCTCTCCGGGAGGCATGGGCATGTCAGGATCCCTGGAAAAGTTGATCCCGACATAGGGGTAGTCCTCTATCATCATAATCTGTCATGCCCACCAGTAAAAAAACTTGTCGTCGAAGGCCTCTATGGTCCTCCCTCCCCCCCTATCGTGCTGATCCAGAATCGGATCAAGGAGGCTTCTCAGGTCCATAAAAGGCTCAAAAATGAAAGTTCTCGGAATTGAATGAAACCAATTCCATTGCGATTGACCATTCCAGCCATATATTTACTTTCTCAAACGGGCTCTGTATGCGAAAGTTATCACACACTGATCGTTTCCCCAAACAACTAAAAAGTCAACAGGTCAACTGGGAAAATTTAATGATGATGTACGCATGACGTCCTGTTGACATCAACAAAGTGACATGTGGCAGCACAAGCAACAGGGTGACTGGGCAGTGACAGGGACCAATCTCATGTTTCCAAGTGGCGCTTCCTCCAACAAATAAAACGGTGCCGCGTGGCCCAGACTTGGGTTGCCACATGGCACCTTGTGGTTGGCTCGTTTGGTACATGCAAAAAATATATAGTCTCCACCCGAATCGAACTTGAGACCTCTCCTCCAAACTCAACGCTTTCATAAAGTGTCCAATACCATTACGCCGCACATGTTGCTTGTTTATACAAGCATGTTTAATTTTATTTAAAAATGCATTGTGTTAATATGGGCAGAAGGGGGCTAGGGCTAAGCCCCAACCCACAATTGCATTGTATTATATAACCACAGTTAGGGGCACGAGCGCCATAAGTTTAACCACTAGCGCGAAGTTATTACCAGCCCCCAGATTTCGGGCGTATCCCATGTGACCGGGGCTATATGACGTGTGTTAGCGCGAGTTTTATGGGGCACGATCATATTATAAATCACCACATGACCTATGACTACGGAAGAGGGGCTAGCGCACAGCCCTTTAGGCTGGCGCTTGGCCACCTGTCTCTAAAAGTGACCTCAATCTGGAGCATGTGCCTAGACCTAGTGGCTAATTTTGATATTTAGTTACACAGGTGGGTTTTTGACCATATAGTATTGACTTTTATGCCTGTTAATGGAGGATTTGGCCCATTTTTGGGGGATATGGGGCTCTTTTTGAGCCCAGATTTTGGGAGGAAGTTGGGGAAGGATAACCAAATTAAGATCTATATAAACCAGGTCTATTTGAGGCCATGGGGGACAGTCAAAGCAGAGTTATGCCGAAGCAAATCCAAGCCAAAGCCATTTTTATGCAGGGAAGCTGTTGAGGAGGAGACCTTTGTGGGCCATTTTTGGGAGCTACACTTGGTCTTTTTCAGTGCTGTTAGTTGTGTTGGATTTTAGAGGTCAAACAAAACACAGTGAGACCAGTATGAGATCCATTTGATGTACTTTTTCTATACTTTTCAAGCATTGAAGAATTAATAAAGAAGCCTCCCCCACTGAGACAAAGGCCCAAAGATGTAGGCAACCTTGCCGAACTCCGTTATCACTTCTCTTGTTATGGTTTGTTGTTATTCATGCTTATGTTCAGATCTATATATTGTTTTATGGCTGCTATGTTTCTTCATTAAATTCATCCTCTTTGATTCAGCTTTATAAATGGTTAATTAAGACATGCAATTAATAACTCCACCACAATCATTAAAAGATATTTTCGGATCAAGTGGTATCAGAGTCAGTTGACGTTTGGATTTGAGTTTTGCATGTTAAATAGGGAAAATCTACAACATGGTGAAGATGATCTTGTTAAAGAGAATCCATTGATTGGATTGAGAAAGAGAGCTTCTCACAGTGAGAAGATGGCATCAGAAGAAGGGCTTTCTTAGGATGAGAAAGAGTTCCGAAAAACTTTCCTTGCTATGTCGGAGATGGTGAAAGTTTTGTATGAGGATTACTTGGAACGGGAAAGACCAAATCTAGGTGAATATTCAAAGTGAAAAAGTGATGAGGAAGATGATCCTCCTCAGACTCCTCCTTCACCTCCACCATCACCTCCTTCTTCTCCTTCTTCTTCAAGTTCAATTTCTAAGTCCAATGCAAAGAAACATGTTCATAAACATAAGAATGAAATGTCATTATTACAACTTGATGTTAAATTTGAGTTGCCCATATATGATGGTGAAGTTAATGCAGAGAGACTTGACAATTGGGTCAGGCAGATGGAGGTTTACTGCATTGTGCAATAGATCAAGGATGAGGCCACACAAATCAAGTTGGCATCTTTGAGACTTGCAGGTACAACTCTCATCTGGTGGCAAAGCAAGTTGCAAAATGGAACACAACAAGTGGGTAATGTATTTCCATCATGGCAAATTTTCATTTCTGCACTTAGGAAACAATTCTATCCTTTGGGTTATAAAGAAAAAGAATTAATGGAATGGCGATCTTTAAAACTAAGGAAAGGACAAACAGTGCAATAATACATAGATGGATTTCGAAAAATGGCATTGATGTTAGATATCCCTTTAAATACACAGGAAACCCTTATGAAGTATATAGGAGGTTTACCTGCACATATTAGAAATACTGTATTCATGTTAGGACCCACTAACCTTGATGAGGTTTCTATTCAAGCGACGTATATTGAAGCAGGGAAAGTAGGTGTATCAGGGGAATCGTCTTCAAGGAAAGAGGACAAGAGGAAGTGGCATGGCAAAAAGGGAAATGCAGTGGAAATAAAGGACGAGAAGCCCTCTTGCAAGCATTGCAAGAAAGAGGGGCATGATGAGGACCATTGTTGGCAGTTGCATCCCGAGAAGAGGCCAAAGTGGTTCAAGGAAAAGAAAGGGAGGCAAACAATGGCAGCGACAACAAGACCCACAGACTTGGGATCAGATTCAGGTGATGGATCTAAGGTCTGATTGGTTGGTATGACAGGTAAACTTGGTGATGACATTGATTGTAGAAGTAAATTGTTTCATATAAGGACAATCATGTGACACACTAAGATAGACACATTAATCGACAACGGATCTCAATCTAATCCAATCTTAGAATAATTGGTTAAGCAGTTGGGGTTAAAAACACAAGTACATCATAAGCCTTACACACTTAAATGGATAAGAAATCATCATCAAATGCACATAACAAAGCAGTGCACAATCAAATTTGCAATTTCATCTAAGTATGTGGACAAGGTAACATGTGATGTAGTGTTGTTAAGTGAATGTGGAATGGTCTTAGGTAGTCCATACTTATATGATTAGAAGGCAATCTTCTACAGGACAAAGAATCAATATCAATTAACCAAAGCAGGCCAAAATTACATGGTTCATGCTCATCATGTTAAAGAAAGTAAAACTCTTCAAACTATGGAACAATTAAAGAAGGCAGTTCAAGCAAGCAACAAATCAATAATTGTTTCAGATGAAGTAATCGATCTTAAGCAAGAACAGGAAATGATTGTTCAATGGAAAATCAATCACAGTTTGCTTCAAGGTAAGCTCACGTCGTGCAAATTTTGCAAGTATATCAACTCATTTGTAGTCATGTTTTTGATACTATCATTAGTAATGTTACCTACATGGATGATAGTGGTTTCAGTGAAATGTGATAGGGTTCAAATGGCTAACAATATGCTGTCAGTTGTCATGATTGTGTTACAATTGATCTTGATTAGACAGGTGCACATGATAGAGTTCAGAGATAGAGGACAAGCTGGGTGGCCTATCTCGAGCTTGTTGACTGGTCAATAACCTTTTGGGGACAAAAAGGTCCTTAGTGGGGAGGTATGATCTAGAATCGGATCCAAGAGGCTTCTCAGGTCCATAAAAGGCTAAAAATGGAAGTTCTCGGAATTGAATTAAACCAATTCCATTGCGATTGTCTCGTCGCGCTGATTCCATCCATATATTTACTTTCTCAAACATGATCTGTATGCGAAAGTTATCGCATGTGGATCGTTTCTCCATACAACAAAAAAGTCAACAGGTCAATTGGCAAAAGTAAATGATGATGCCAGCACGACGTCCTCCTGACATCAACAAAGTGACATGTGACAACACATGCAATAGGGTGACTAGGCAGTGACATGGACCAATCTCGTGTTGCCAAGTAGTGCGTCTTCTAGCAAATTAAACGGTGCCACGTGGCCTAGATTTCGACTGCCATGTGGCACCTTGTGGTTGGCTTGTTTGGTATGTGCAAAACATATATGGTCTCCACCCGAATCGAACTTGAGACCTCTCCTCCAAACTCAACGCTTTCATAAAGTGTCCAATACCAATGCGCCACAAATGTTGCTTGTTTATACAAGCTTGTTTAATTTTATTTAAAAATGCATTGTCTTAATATGGGCGGAAGGGGGCTGGGGCTAAGCCCTAGCCCACAGTTGCATTGTATTATATGACCACAGTTAGGGGCGTGGGCGCCATAAGTTTAACCACCAGTGCGGAGTTAGTACCAGCCCTCGGATTCTGTTCGTATCCCATGTGACCGAGGCTATATGATGTGTGTTAGCACGGGTTTTATGGGGCACGGTCATATTATAAATCACCACATGACCTATGACTACGGAAGAGGGGCCAACGCACAACCCTTTGGGCTGGCGCTTGGCCACTTGTCTCTGCATGTGACCTCAATCTGGAGCCCGTGCCTAGCCCTAAGGGCTAATTTTGATATTTAGTTACACAGGTGGGTTTTTGACCATATAGTATTGATTTTTATGCCCGTTAATGGAGGATTTGGCCCATTTTTGGGGGATATTGGGCTCTTTTTGAGCCCAGATTTTGGGAGGAAGTTGGGGAAGGATAACCAACTTCAGATCTATATAAACCAGGTTTGTTTGAGGCCATGGGGGATAGTTAGATAAGAGTTATGATTAAATAGAAAAGCCAAGCCAAAGCCATTTTTATGCAGGGAAGCTGTCGAGGAGGAGACCTTTGCGGGCCATTTCTGGGATCTACACTCTGTCTTTTTCAGTGCCGTCAGTTGTGTTGGATTTATGAGGTCAAGCAGAACACATTGAGGCCAGTATGAGATCCATTTGATGTACTTTTGTTGTACTTTTCAAGCATTGAATAATTAATAAAGAATCCTCCCCCACTGAGACAAAGGCCCGGAGACGTAGGCAACCTTGCCGAACTCCGTTATCACTTCTCTTGTTATGGTTTGTTGTTATTCATGCTTATGTTTAGATCTGTATATTGTTTTATGGCTACTATGTTTCTTCATTAAATTCATCCTCTTTGGTTCAGCTTCATAAATGGTTAATTAACACATGCAATTAATAACTCCACCAGAGTCATTAAAAGATCTTTTCAGATCAAGTGTTATCAGAGATAGTTGACGTTTGGATTTGAGTTTTGCATGTTAATCAGGGAAAATATACAACATGGTGAAGGCGATCTTGTTAAAGAGAATCCATTGGTTGGATTGAAAAAGAGAGCTTCTCACAATGAGAAGATGGCATCGAAAGAAGGGCTTTCTCAGGATGAGAAAGAGTTCCAGAAAACTTTCCTTGCTATGTCAGAGATGCTGAAAGTTTTGTACGAGGATTACTTGGAATGGAAAAGACCAAATCTGGGTGAATCTTCAAAGGGAAAAAGTGATGAGGAAGATGACCCTCCTCAGACTCCTCCTTCACCTCCATCATCACCTCCTTCTTCTCCTTCTTCTTCAAGTTCAAGTTCTAAATCCAATGCAAAGAAACATGTTCATAAACATAAGAATGAAATGCCATTATTAAAAATTGATGTTAAATTTGAGTTGGCCATATATGATGGTGAAGTTAATGCAGAGAGACTTGACAATTGAGTCAGGCAAATGGAGATTTACTACAGTGTGCAACGGATCAAGGACGAGGCCACACAAATCAAGTTGGCATCTTTGAGACTTGCAAGTACAACTCTCATCTGGTGGCAAAGCAAGTTGCAAAACAAAACACAACAAGTGGGTAATGTATTTCCATCATGGCAAAGTTTTATTTCTGCACTTAGGAAACAATTCTATCCTTTGGGTTATAAAGAAAAAGCATTAATGGAATGACAATCTTTAAAACTAAGGAAAGGACAAACAATGCAATAATACACAAATGGCTTTCGAAAAATGGCATTGATGTTAGATATCCCTTTACATACATAGGAAACCCTTATGAAGTATATAGGAGGTTTACCTAGACATATTAGAAATACTGTATTCATGTTTGGAGCCACCAACCTTGATGAGGTTTCTATTCAAGTGACTTATATTGAAGCAAGGAAAGCATGTGTATCAGGGAAATCGTCTTCAAGGAAAGAGGACAAGAGGAAGTGGCATGAAAAATAGGAAAATGCAGTGGCAATAAATAATGAGAAGCCCTCTTGCAAGCATTGCAAGAAAGAGGGGCATGATGAGGACCATTTTATGGCAGTTGCATCCTGAGAAGAGGCCAAAGTGGTTCAAGGAAAACAAAGGGAGGCAAACAGTGGCAATGACAAGAAGACCCATAGACTTGGGATCGGATTCAGGTGACGAATCTAAGGTCTCATTGGTTGGTATGAAAGGTAAATTGGTGAAGGCATTGATTGTAGAAGTAACTTGTTTCGTATAAGGACAATCATGCGCAACACTAAGATAGACACATTAATCGACAGTGGATCTCAATCTAATCTAATCTCAAAAGAATTGGTTAAGCAATTGGGGTTAAAAACACAAGTACATCATAAGCCTAACACACTTAAATGGATAAGAAATCATCATCAAATGCACATAAAAAAGCAGTGCACAATCAAATTTGCAATTTCATCTAAGTATGTGGACGAGGTAACATGTGATGTAGCGTCGTTAAGTGAATGTGGAATGGTTTTAGGTAGTCCATACTTATATAATTGCAAGACAATCTTCTATAGGACAAAGAATCAATATCAATTAACCAAAGCAGGTCAAGATTATGTGGTTCATGCTCATCATGTTAAAGCAAGTAAAAATCTTCAAACTATGGAACAATTAAAGAAGGCAGTTCAAACAAGCAACAAACCAATAATTGTTTCAAATGAAGTAATCGATCTTAAGAAAGAACATGAAATGTTTGTTCAATGGAAAATCAATCACATTTTGCTTCAAGATAATCTCACATCGTGCAAATATTACAAGTATATCAACTCATTTGCAATCATGTTTTTGATACTATCATTAGTAATGTTATCTACATGGATGATAGTGGCTTCAGTGAAATGTGACAGGGTTCAAACGACTAACAATATGCTGTCAGTTGTCATGATTGTGTTACAGTTGATCTTGATCAGACAGGTGCACAGGACAGAGTTCAGAGACAAAGGACAATCCGGGTGGCCTATCTCGAGCTTGTTGACTGGTCAGTAACCTTTTGGGGACCAAAAGGTCCTTAGTGGGGAGGTGTGATCCAGAATCGGATCCAGGAGGCTTCTCAGGTCCAGAAAAGGCTAAAAAATGAAAGTTCCCGGAATTGAATGAAACCATTTCCATTGCGACTGACTCATCGCACTGATTCCGACCATATATTTACTTTCTCAAACAGGCTTTGTATGCGAAAGTTATCACATGCTGATCGTTTCCCCAAACAATGAAAAAGTCAACATGTCAACTGGCAAGCCACAAAAGTCAATGATGATGTCAGCATGACATCCTGCTAATGTCATCATGTTGACATCAACAAAGTGACATGTGGCATCACAGGCACCAGGGTGACTAGGCAGTGACAGGGACCGATCTCATGTTGCCAAGTGGCGCGTCCTCCAACAAATTAAATGGTGCCACGTGGCACCTTGTGGTTGGCTCATTTGGTATGTGAAAAAATTATATGGTCTCCACCCGAATTGAACTTGAGACCTCTCCTCCAAACTTAACTTTTTCCAATACCATTGCGCCGCACATGTTGCTTGTTTATACAAGCCTGTTTAATTTGATTTAAAAATGCATTGTGTTAATATGGGTGGAACGGGCCTGGGGCTAAGCCCCAACCCACAGTTGCATTGTATTATATGACCATAGTTAGGGGTGCGGGCACCATAAGTTTATCCACCAGCGTGGAGTTAGCACCAAACCCTAGATTCTGGGCGTATCCCATGTGACCGAGGATATATGATGTGTGTTAGCGCAGGTTTTATGGGGCGCGGTCATATTATAAATCACCACATGACCTATGACTACGGAAGGGGGGCTAGCACACGGACCTTTGGGCTGGTGCTTGGCCACCTGTCTCTGCATGTGACCTCAATCTGGAGCTCGCACCCAGCCCTAGGGGCTAATTTTGATATTTAGTTACACAGGTGGGTTTTTGACCATATAGTATTGATTTTTATGCCTGTTAATGTAGGATTTGGCCCATTTTTGGGGGATATTGGGCTCTTTTTGAGCCCAGATTTTGGGAGGAAGTTGGGGAAGGATAACCAACTTCAGATCTATATAAACTAGGTTTGTTTGAGGCCATGGGGGACAGGCAGAGTAGAGTTATGCTAAAATAGCAAAGCCAAGCCAAAGCCATTTTTATGCAGGGAAGCTGTCGAGGAGGAGACCTTTGCGGGCCATTTCTGGGAGCTACACTCAGTATTTTTCAGTGTCATCAGTTGTGTTGGATTTCGAAGGTCGAGTAGAAAACATTGAGACTAGTATGAGATCCATTTGATGTACTTTTTCTGTACTTTTCAAGCATTGAAGAATTAATAAAGAAGCCTTCCCCACTGAGACAAAGGCCCAGAGACGTAGGCAACCTTGCCGAACTCTGTTATCACTTCTCTTATTATGGTTTGCTGTTATTCATGATTATGTTAATATATATATATTGTTTTATGGCTGCTATGTTTCTTCATTAAATTCATCCTTTTTGGTTCAGCTTCATAAATGGTTAATTAACACATGCAATTAATAACTCCACCATAGTGATTAAAAGATCTTTTCGGATCAAGTGGTATCAGAGCTAGTTGACGTTTGGATTTGAGTTTTGCATGTTAACCAGGGAAAAGATACAGCGTGGTGAAGGCGATCTTGTTAAAGAGAATCCATTGATTGGATTGAGAAAGAGAGCTTCTCACAGTGAGAAGATGGCATCGGAAGAAGGGCTTTCTCAGGATGAGAAAGAGTTCCAGGAAACTTTCTTTGCTATGTCGGAGATGATGAAAGTTTTGTACGAGGATTACTTGGAACGGAAAAGACCAAATTTGGGTGAATATTCAAAGGGAAAAAGTGATGAGGAAGATGATCCTCCTCAGACTCCTCCTTCACCTCCATCATCACCTCCTTCTTCTCCTTCTTCTTCAAGTTCAAGTTCTAAATCCAATGCAAAGAAACATGTTCATAAACATAATAATGAAATGCCATTATTAAAACTTGATGTTAAATTTGAGTTGGCCATATATGATGGTGGAGTTAATGCAAAGAGACTTGAAAATTGGGTTAGGCAGATGGAGGTTTATTGCAGTGTGCAACAGATCAAGGATGAAGCCACACAAATCATGTTGGCATCTTTGAGACTTGCAGGTACAAATCTCATCCAGTGGCAAAGCAAATTGCAAAACAGAATGCAACAAGTGGGTAATGTATTTCCATCATGACAAAGTTTCATTTATGCACTTAGGAAACAATTCTATCCTTTAGGTTATATAGAAAAATCATTAATGGAATGACAATATTTAAAACTAAGGAAAGGATAAACAGTGCAAGAATACACAGATGGCTTTCAAAAAATGGCATTGATGTTAGATATCCCATTACATACACATGAAACCCTTATGAAGTATATAGGAGGTTTACCTGCACATATTAGAAATACTGTATTCATGTTAGGACCCACTAACCTTGATGAAGTTTCTGTTGAATCGACGTATATTGAAGCAGGGAAAGCAGGTGTATCAGGGGAATCATCTTTAAGGAAAGAGGACAAGAGAAAGTGGCATGGAAAAAAGGCAAATGCAGTGGAAAGAAAGGACGAGAGGCCCTCTTGCAAGCATTGCAAGAAAGAGGGGCATGATGAGGACCGTTGTTGGCGGTTGCATCTTGATAAGAGGCCAAAGTGGTTCAAGGAAAAGAAAGGGAGGCAAACAGTGGTAGCGACAAGAAGACCCACGGACTTGGGATCAAATTCAGGTGACGAATCTAAGGTCTCATTGGTTGGTATGAAAGGTAAAATTTGTGAAGGCATTGAGATTAGAAGTAACTTGTTTCATATAAAGACAATCATGCGAAATACTAAGATAGACACATTAATTGACGTTGGATCTCAATCTAATCTAATCTCAGAAGAATTGGTTAAGCAATTGGGGTTAAAAATACAAGTACATCATAAGCCTTACACACTTAAATGGATAAGCAATCATCATCAAATGCACATAACAAAGCAGTGCACAATCAAATTTGGAATTTCATCTAAGTATGTGGATGAGGTAACATGTGATGTAGTGTCATTAAGTGAATGTGGAATGGTCTTAGGTAGTCCATACTTATATGATCGTAAGGCAATCTTCTACATGACAAAGAATTAATATCAATTAACCAAAGCAGGTCAATATTATGTGGTTCATGCTCATCATGTTAAAGAAAGTAAAACTCTTCAAACTATGGAACAATTAAAGAAGGCAGTTCAAGCAAGAAACAATCCAATAATTGTTTCAAATGAAGTAATCGATCTTAAGCAAGAACATGAAATGATTGTTCAATGGAAAATCAATCACAGTTTGCTTCAAGATAAGCTCATGTTATGAAAATATTACAAGTATATTAGCTCATTTGTAGTCATGTTTTTGATACTATCATTAGTAATGTTATCTACATGGATGATAGTGGCTTCAGTGAAATGTGACAGGGTTCAAATGGCTAACAATATGCTGTCAGTTGTCATGATTGTGTTATAGTTGATCTTGATCAGAAAGTTGCACATGACAGAGTTCAGAGACAGAGGACAAGCTGGGTGGCCTATGTCGATCTTGTTGACTGGTCAGTAACCTTTTGGGGACCAAAAGGTCCCTAGTGGGGAGGTGTGATCTAGAATTGGATCCAGGAGGCTTCTCAGGTCCAAAAAAGCTCAAAAATGAAAGTTCTCGGATTTGAATGAAACCAATTCCATTGCGACAAAATCGTCACACTGATTCCGACCATATATTTACTTTCTAAAATGGGCTTTATATGCGAAAGTTATCGCACGCTGATCGTTTCCCCAAACAACTAAAAACTCAACAGGTCAACTGAAAAAAGTCAATGATGATGTCAGCATGACGTCCTGCTAACGTCATCATGCTGACAACATCAAAGTGACATGTGGAAGCACAGACAATAGGGTGACTGGGTAGTGATAGGACCAATCTCGTGTTTCCAAGTGGCGCATCCTCCAACAAATTAAACGGTGCCACGTGGCCCAGACTTGGGCTGCCACGTGGCACCTTGTGGTTGGCTCATTTGGTATGTGCAAAAAATATTTGGTCTCCTCCCGAATCGAACTTGAGACCTCTCCTCCAAACTCAGCACTTTCATAAAGTGTTTAATAGCATTGCGCGACACATGTTGCTTGTTTATACGAGCATGTTTAATTTTATTTAAAAATGCATTGTGTTAATATGGGTAGAAGGGGGTTGGGGCTAAGCCCCAGCCCATAATTGCATTGTATTATATGACCATAGTTAGGGCCGCGTGCGCCATAAGTTTAACCACCAGCACAGAGTTAGCACTAGCCTCGGATTCCAGGCGTATCCCATGTGACCGGGGCTATATGATGTGTGTTAACGCGAGTTTTATGGGGCACGATCATATTATAAATCACCACATGACATATGACTACAGAAGAGGGGCCAACGCACAACCCTTTGGGCTAGCGCTTGGCCACCTATCTCTGCATGTGACCTCAATCTGGAGCGTGCACCCAACCCTACGGGATAATTTTTATATTTAGTTACACAGGTGGGTTTTTGACCATATAATATTGATTTTTATGCCTGTTAATGGAGGATTTGACCCATTTTTGGGGGATATTGGGCTCTTTTTGAGCCCATATTTTGGGAGGAAGTTGGGGAAGGATAACCAACTTCAGATCTATATAAACCAGGCCTATTTGAGGCCATGGGGGATAGTTAGAGCAGAGTTATGCTGAAGCAAAGCCAAGCCAAATCCATTTTTATGCAGGGAAGCTGTTGAGGAGGAGACCTTTGCGGGCCATTTCTGGGAGCTACACTTTGTCTTTTTTAGTTCCTTCAATTGTGTTGGATTTCTGAGGTCGAGAAGAACACAGTGATACCAATATGATATCCATTTGATGTACTTTGTTTATACTTTTCAAGCATTGAAGAATTAATAAAGAAGCCTCCCCCATTGATACAAAGGCCCAAAGACGTAGGCAACCTTGCCGAACTCCGTTATCACTTCTTTTGTTATGGTTTGTTGTTATTCATGCTTATGTTCAGATCTGTATATTGTTTTATGGCTGCTATGTTTCTTCATTAAATTCATCCTCTTTGGTTCAACTTCATAAATGGTTAATTAACACATGCAATTAATAACTCCACCACAGTCATCAAAAGATATTTTCGGATCACGTGGAAGTAATGCTTCCCATCTACATATCACTAGGAAGGAGGCCACATGCCCCCGCACCGTCTCTCTAGGATTGAGACTGGTTACTCTCTCTCGAAGAATGAGCATAGAATAGTACCAAACCCAAAGTTCTTATTGCTACGTTCCCAACACTCTGTCAACTGTCTCTTCATGCATGTGAGCATGGTCATACTCCAGTCAAAGATATGTGCCTCATGACACTGAATAGCACAATGCATATGCGCCCGAGAAGCTTGGTGAAGGGCCGCGGATCCAATGATCTTCCCAATCAGTAGCAAGATCACTCACAAATTCAGACTCGTGATCTTGTGAATAGGCACCTGAGAACCTACATTCTCAGTTCCGGCCTCACAATACATCCGAATGTAGTACTCAATGTTAAAAGTCCCAGGGGGAAATGTCTAAAGATTAACTGGTTCCTCTTTCCTCGAGAGACCAGTCAGAAAGTAGATATCCTTAGTCATTGGAGTCAATGACTGTGCCTTTATCATGAATGCCTTTGCATCCAGATGCCAGTAATCAACTAGGGCGTTCAATAGTCTGGGTTGTGCCCTCATAAAAGGACATAAGAAGAACTTCCATAGCCCACACTGTTTCAGTGCGACAATGGCTGCAAGGTCCTCTTCAACCAAGACATCTATATCCTCATGTTCCCTCTCCCTCCAGTGGACATACATCTCGTTCCAATGCAAATTAAAGGGAGTTAGTTGTTTCTTTTTAAATTTTTTTTTTCCAAGCTTTTGAGGGTGTACACGGGATGTTTTGGCCTCAGACGCATATGTACACGGGCATAGTGTTTTCTGCCTGAGTACATATGTGGGTTTTCCTTGGACAACCCGTGTACACACAGGGCCACTCTTTTTAGGAGAGCGTGCCCCCTCAAAAAAAAAATAAATGCATGAAAGAAGAATTGAATTGCAAGAGGGATGCATTTGTACTTACTTGGTCCAAGCAGAAGTTCGTTTCGTCCACTAAAGCTCCCAGAATCAACTTCTTTAGCAAAGGGGATTTTTCTCCTTTTTGTCAATTTTCAAAATGCAATGGTGAAAATGAGTTGTCAGCTTCTATTTATAGACTTTTTTGGCCCTTTTTGCCACTTTTTTGACCCCCTTTGTCGTTTTTCCTGGCTAGGAAATCATTTGGTTCTAATTTCGAGTTCCTAATTGGATGTTATGGTACACTTTTTCTTTTTGGTTTGGTAACCTTTTGGGGATGGGTCACTTTTTTGGTATCCTTTGGTAAAAGTCATTTTTTCCAACTTTGTGCATATAAGTTAGGATTTCACCTCGACTTTCTGCATCTTGTTGTCTTTTCCACTTTGCCATAGGATCGACCCCACTAAAGTGCGACATGGAACCTTCATTGCTACTCTAGAAGTGTCGTAATTAGGTGGTAGAGCCTACCTTTACATGGATGCCCTAGGTAGATCCTTGTTTCATTTTGGCGTCCATGTTGTCTGTAATGACTATAGGATTGGGAGTCCTTGTTAGTCCTGTCATGATTACGATATTGAGCCTCATTCGTCTGATGCACCATCATTCTTGGCGTCACCCTCGAGACTCCCAAATGAGCACATTTTGTTGTCTTTCAAGCTCACTTTAAAATCCGAAAGCAACATCCGACGAGACTGTATTTATGCTTTTTGATCTTGTCTGGATTAACTGAGAAAAGTAGCCCTCTGGAGTCTTCTTTAAGCCCTTTTTAGACTCTCTAAACATGAAAATATTGCCAAGCGATTTTGTTGCCCTTCACACTCACCAAACTCAAATTTGAAGGCATGTCTGTCCGGCGGTAGTTTACCCCTTTTTCAGTCCGGACGGTCAATTTCACGAATAAAGGTATGCTCTAGGAAATTCGGTTAGCTAGAAGAGTATTCTCAGGCGTAAGTTTAACCCTTTTTCGGGCCTGAGGGACTAAATCTTCGAAAAATGAACATTCTCCTTGGTTTTGGTTTATCACCTTTTTCGGGCCTTGGAGATTACTTACGAAAAATGAACCCCCACGGAGTCCATAGTTAAGCTCTTTTCAGACTCCCTAAAATTGAAAAGATTGTCGAGTGACCTCGTTCCTTCACACTCGTTAAATTGGTCCAGAAGAACATCTATTGGCATGAGTTTAACCCTTTTTCTAGCCTGTAGATTATAGTGGAAAAAGGTATGCCTCGGGAGATTCGTCTCGCCAGGAGAGTTCTCCTCAGTAAATTTTATACTTTTTCGGGCTAAGGAGACTAAAATCAGAAAAAGGCAGTGAGTCCATAGTTAATCTCTTTTCAAACTCCTTAAAATTGAAAAGATTGCCAAGTGATCTTGTTATTGTCACACTTGTTAAAATGGTTTTGAATAGACATATTTTCAATGCAAGTTTAACCCTTTTTTGAACTGACTAGACTATCTCCGAAAAAGGTACTCCCTGGAGTGTTCTTTTACGTTTTTTCAGACTCTCTAAACGTGAAAAAACTACCGAGCTTACCTTCTCCAAGCTCATTAAAATTACATTGAAGGGGGTTTCATTGTGTCTTTCTTAATCACATTTGCATCTCTGCATCTTTGGCCTTATGTCAGCTCCATGTTGCTCTCAACTAAACCTTTGAAGCATGCCTTATACACAAGCCTTGTAGCATTTTACCTCTGTGACCTGACAGCTTGACCCATGGAGGAATTTTCCCCGAGTGTCCTTTTCCTGCACATGTCACCTTGCTCTAAGCATTAGTGTGTTCCATGCGCTTGGAACTAGTATGCTTGCTTGCGACAATTGTTCCTCCTTTGTAATGTAGCATTCTTTTATTCTTTTTCAAGCTCTTTAGAAAATTGAAAAAGACAAAAAAATCAAATATCCCAAAAAGAGGGGATGGGAAATATGTATTCTTTTTTCGGTGGCACAAAGAGTCTCCCTTGGACAAAGCACATCCTTTCGTTTGTTCTCCAAGCATTGGGATCTAGTATGGCCTTAGGAAGCTGTTCTCGCTACATAGAGCTGTGTCCTCCTCTGTTTGGTTACTCTTCCAAACACATGGAGAGTTTGCATTGCCTCCTGCATCGTGAACTTATGTCAATGTTATGCTACCTGAGTCTGATCATCTTTCATGCTTTTGTCCAAGGGAAGCTTCACCCAACCTGAGTCGGTCTTTCTACAGTTTGTCTCTTGACTTCATAAGTCAGCCATCCCGAGAGTCAAGTCAAGTCCTGATTAAAAATTGACAAAGTTCTCTACCTGATCATCAAGATCCTCTTGTCTTTTCTTGATGAGTCGTCGAAGACCTCAGGGTAGTGAGTTATGCACTCCCATTATACTCCTACCCGAGTTTTGAAGATCTTGAAGTTATTTCTCGAGCTATGAAGACCTCATCTTCAGCCATCGGGCGTCTCTAGCTTCTTGAATATGGATACTATATTTGTATCTCTTTGATTTTGAGATGTAGATCCATTGTGTATTGCTCGCAGATACACTTTATATAGTTATATGACATGGATCTGCAGTGTATTTGATTGTCAACTATGATTTATTTCATCCTGAGCATGGGTATGCTCGCCTTAGAGAGACAATTGTTGTTTTGCAGATGGCACCTCTCGAACTTTGGTCCTGGGCTCACTTGATTTTGTACATTGGTGAAGATATTGTAATGTATTTCGACCATCGGTTTCTCTTCTGACCTCACACATTAGGGGTGATATGTTATAGCCCTAAATTGTCGTGTTCATGCATACATGGCCTTGGCCCTCTTACTTGCATATTTTTCCAAAGCACTACTAAGTGGCTCTTCTTAAAAATCCAATTTTTAGAAGATGTACACGCCCTGCACCATGACTTCCTGCATACATACACTTGCTGCACCACTACAACTCACGTACATACACTTGCTACACCATTACAACCTGCGTATACTTGCAAAAGTTTCAAAAAATAAAAAGTTGCAAGGAATTCATTGAAATTTACGGGCTATTGGTAGTTTCCCAACTAATCCACTTGCTATAGCCTGTCACCCAACCGAATAACAATCCCTTTTTCATATAAAAGGAGGTGTTGGAGTCTCATTTCATATCTAAGCATAAGAACAATGAAACTCTACCCGATTTCACTTCCCCTCCTTGCCCAAGATATTGTTGCGTTTTGTGAGAAATTGCCTCAACATTCCCTCATTAGCCCCTTCTTCCTCCATTTAACCCATTCAATTCCATAGAAGAGATCAAAAGGTTGAGAGAAGAAGTTCATACAAGGTGCACTTGGAGCACGGTGAAGAGGAGCCTGGACTAGGTTCACGAAACGGTGGCCGACTTAGATTGTTAAGGTATAATCTTCGTGTTATGAATAAAATAATTACATTTTCCTATCCCAAATGATGGTGTCTTGAATACTTTTATTGATTTATGCTTGACATTCTAACATCTAACCCTAACTTATATATGGAATAGCATGCTTGTAGTTCTCTGTTTGTTAATCTTTGGATGCAGGTCAACCCTGAGAGGAGGCATGAAGTCAGTAGAACTTCCAAGCGCAAGGAGGTCATCGCCAGACGTGGGATTTGAGGTATAGTTACCCAATCTCCTTTCTCTTTGCTTTCTTTATATCAGTTTTGGTATGTTTGGGGTAGTATAGAGAATTAATTATCTTTTAGACGGTTATACGATCTGCCTACATTCTGAACCCTGGTGTAGTTAAAGGGGTGTTTTTCCCGCTAGCAATGACATGTTGCTAGTAGGAAACAACATGGATGTTATCAAGGAGGTGAAATCACAACTTTCCTCCAAATTTGACATGAAGGATCTCAGTGCTACTAACTTAATTATGGGAATGGAGATTAAAAGACATCATACAAACATGAAACCCTGGTTGAATCAAAGAAAATATGTTGAGACATTATTACAAAGGTTTAATATGCATGAAAGTTAACCGATCAAGGTTCCTATTCCCGTAGGTGTAAAGTTATCTGTAGATCAATGTCCCAAGACATAGGAAGAGGAAGAGGACATGTTCCATGTTCCTTATGCTAGTGCGGTTGGTAGCTTGATGTATGCAATGTTTTGTACTAGATTGGACATTGTACACGTAGTGGAAGTTTTAAGCAAGTATATGTCAAAACCAGGGAAGGAGAAATGGACAATAGTAAAGAGGGTTTTCAAGTATTTGCGTGGCACTTCTACTTATGTATTGTGCTACCAAGGAAGACCATGATTGGACAAAGTTTTTGGCATACATGGGTTTGTTGATGCAGACTAGGTTGGAGATCTGAATCATAGAAGATCTACAAGTGGGTATGTGCTTAACCTATTTGGAGGAGCAATATGTTGGATGAGCAAAAGTCAAGATATAATGGCACTCTCAACTACAAAAGCTCAATACGTGGCAACCACAAATGCAAGAAAGAAAGCGATATGGCTACAAAGATTGTGTTCAGGCATTGGGTTGGTACAACAAGCAATGAGATTATATTGTGAAAGTTAGAGTGCAATTTTCCTGGCAAAGAAACTGACTTATCATTCAAAGACAAAGCATATCGATGTCTAGTATCACTTTGTGAGAGACATAGTTGAAGATAAGAAGGTGTTGTTGGATAAGGTTGATGATG
>ML844864.1:0-37283 GCA_009831015.1 Picea engelmannii | reverse complement strand
AAAGAGGGTCTTCAGGTATCTTCGTGGCACCACCAGTTATGGATTGTGCTACCAAGGAAGACCGGGATTGGACAGAGTGGTGGACATACATGGCTTTGTTGATGCAGACTGGGCTGGAGATTTGGATCGCAAAAGATCTACAAATGGGTATGTGTTTAACCTATTTGGAGGAGCAATCAGTTGGATGAGCAAAAGACAGGTTGTAGTGGCACTCTCAACTACAGAAGCTGAATACATGGCAGCCACTCATGCAACCAAGGAAGCAGTATGGTTACAAAGATTGTGTTCAGGTATTGGGTTGGTACAACAAGCAATGAGATTAGACTGTGACAGTCAGAGTGCAATATTCCTGGCAAAGAACCCAGCTTATCATTCGAAGACAAAGCATATTGATGTTCAGTATCACTTTGTGAGAGACATGGTTGAGGAAAAGAAGGTGTTGCTAGAAAAGGTTGACACTTTGAAGAATCCTGCAGATTCATTGACAAAGTCTGTGAGCACAGAAAATTTCTCCTGGTGTAGGGTAACAATGGGCATTGCTGCCCTATATTGTTGACTATATAATCCCCTGGACCCGTGGATGCAAAGAAAACAACAAGTGGGAGAATGTTGGGTATGTGTTATATTCTTTGCATGTGTGTGTGTGTGTGGGCGCGTTAGATACGACAACTGCGTCTAACGATCCCTTCACCTAGAGCTCTGTCGTGTGTGCCGAGCGCTTTCCTAGGGCAGTCCCAGGGGGGGGCAGGTATGCCCCCCCGGTTACGCGCAGTGTTTGGCAACGGGCGATAGCCCGAGGCAACGCACCGAAAAAAAAAATTGGGCGGTTTTTTGCTATTTTTAGCGGATTTTGCTATTTTTAGTGGATTTGTAAATTAATCCCGGATTAAGGGATTAGGGTTTTGGTATCTACGGAATACTAAAAACATTGTATATATTGTATGGCGAATGGTGAAATTTGATATAATGAAAATAAGAAAGGTTTTCCCGGTTGAGAGTTTCCGGTATAAAATCTCTGTGTACTTTGTGTATGATCCATTGATTAATTTTTGTATTGCTTAAGAATCTATATGCATTGCTTTACTTCGCAGGTTTAAAACTTACATCTTCCAACACCTTCCACACACTTCCCTGTGAGATCAACGAGAAATCCTGTGACCTACGTAGGTATGTTCTTCCTTACTAAATTTTTGGCTATTAACTGGCAGGCTAGGCACACTGCGCAATTCTAGATGGAGGCTACCTTGTAGCCTCACGTTCCCTTTTCAACATCTTCGTATGTATCCTTGATCTTATGTGCTAGTGCGCGATCTTTGGCTTTTCCTAGATAGAAATCTTGCGGGTCGGGTCCTTTCATACTTAATCCAGTGATCCTATGGATCAGTGTCAGATCGACTATGATACGACGGTCTAGCCATAAGTAGCTGCCATGGTAACATGAAAGGAGTAGCTTGACATAGGCGTTGACTTCTTGGTTCCTTCCAAAGTGTGGGATTTTCATTACATTTAGCAGGGTGGACTGCACAAGGTTCATCGTCCACGATTGGGGGATTATCTTTGAGTTCTTCCCCTTCGTCCTGGTCAGGTATTTATACAGGGCGAGCATACTATAGTTATTGCGATCTCTAAGGTTGAATTCACTGAACTTCAATGCTGCAATCTTGTCTTGCTGCGCTCGAACTACTTGTATCCCCTTCGGGAGGTACGCTGTAACCATGTTGTACTTGAAATCTCTTGGCACACTATCTCAACTCATCGCACCGACCAGAGGCGGGATGTAATCAAGCAATATGGTCGGGATCAGCTTTGGATTGGCTAGGTCATCTCTGTGTTTGGTTCTCTTTTCCGCTAATGGTCGGGATGGTCCAACTTCGCGAGTAGTCGACGGAGAGGCTTGCACTCCTCTTGTCGATGATGCTTGTACACCCATAGACAACACTCATTCAGACATGACTCTCTCAGTCATGAGCTTGATAAGTACTGACTTCATAAACTCTTCAAGTGCACTAAGCTCTTCGGACATACACGCTCATGGTTGGATATCTCGGGTTCAAAGAGTAATTGTTGAATGCAACAGGATGGATGGAAATAGCACGATGATCACTGTGCAAAATTAATTATTCTGCGAGATTAGATAGTCACAGTTGGAAAAAGTGTTCTCGTTGCGTGGAACAATGGGATAAATAGATAACTTGGCAACAAATCTCTTGCAACGGGTGAGAAGACTTCATTAACTCAATTTTGTCTGTTATGGCGTGGTCCCAATGGTCTGGTGGCAAACTTTCTGACCATAAATGCCTTTCTACCCATTTG
The DNA here is from genome assembly GCA_009831015.1 of Picea engelmannii. Lineage (NCBI taxonomy): Eukaryota > Viridiplantae > Streptophyta > Pinopsida > Pinales > Pinaceae > Picea > Picea engelmannii. The sequence goes on along the minus strand of ML844864.1, from coordinate 34,970 downwards.
GGTTGTCGGTATAACGGTAATACTGTTTCCAACGGCTATATTGCTTTGCCATGGCGAAGTGCCATGTGACGTAGTTCTGATATCCCAGCGAAGTTCCAATTTTGAAAATTTTCCTTCTACGAAATTCCCTCTAGAACATTCTGTAACTTTTCGATCTTAGCTCTCTTCTTACGTAGTTTTTGGGCCATCTTTCCAGTGAGCGTCATCTTGGTATTCCTTTTTCCATTTTGATTCTTATCTTCTTTTGGCAGAGTAACTTCGCACTGGTGAGATTCTTTCCTAAGATTCAAGGGTAATACTTCTTCTCTATCTGGGATAGGTACTTCAGTCTTATGTGGGTCTTCTAGTGTTCTTCCCACTTCGACATCCAAGTCTCTGGTTTTAAATAGCTTTTCCCAGTTCTCATGTTCTTCAATCAAGCGTGTGATCCTCCTAGTCATGAAATCTTTCAACTCTTGCTTCTTTTGTTCTAAGACTTCTTCTTCTTTCCTTCTGGCATGATCTCCTTCAATCCAAGGTTTTCCTAGTAACATAGCAAATGAAATGTTGTTCTCAACAAATTTAACAACTTCAAATTTTTCCTACGTCGAAGTTCCATGAACACTCATAGATATCTGGGTAAGTCTTCCACATAGGGTTATCGGCTTTCCTCTGAATAATCCTATTCCTCTCAATGAAGGAATCATAGCAGGCTCCCCTAAAAGTTCCCAAGTTCTTTCTGTCATGATATTCACCTATGTTTCCTCATCTAGAACACAGTCAATGTCAAAGTCTCCTACTCTTGTTTCAATGCACTCTTTTTCTTTGAAGATCTCTGATAAGCTTATATGACGGTGTTCATTCAGGGTTTCTTTCATCTATAGCAATACTTTTTATGATTCTTTCTGGGGTTCTGCCATAATCTCAGTTGCTTGACCTTTCTCGTGGTCTTCTTGTCTCATATTCATCCTTTCAACCTTAGCAATCATTCTAGGGAAATCCAATACTTCATGGTCCATAGCTTTGCAACAGAGGAAACTAGGTATTCTACCAGGGCATTCCTTAGCAAGATGTCCTATTTTTCGACAACTGTAACAAAGGGTTAATCCTCTCTTTCTCTTAAATGATCCCTAGCCTTTCCTGTACTATGCACTAGGATCATGGTAGCTAACCTACAAAAAATTCTTTCTAGGATCCTGCATCCATTTGTTAGTCCAAACATTGTCTCTATGCATAGGTATAACATATCTTTCACTATTCTTACCAAATCTACTCATATCAAATCTTCTTTCTTCTATCAATGCCTTAGTTTTCAAACTAGGACAATTTTTATCAAACATACCTAGATCCATACTCTAGAAACAAAAATTTCCACTAATCTTATCTTCAGCAGAGCACAAAGCTTCAAAATCTAAATCTTTTCACTATTCTTACCTCTATCAGAGCACAAAGCATTCAGATCTTACCTCTTTTCTTCAGATCGGGCTTCTTTTCTTAGCACAGAGCTTCACAGATTGACTAGAATACTGCACACTAGAGCGACAGATCTACACACAGAGCTTTCACAATTTCAGGTCAGATATTCGCACAAAACTTATTTTTCCTTAGTTCCCAACAATCACAGTTTCAGGTCAGATATTCGCACAAAACTTCTTTTTCCTTAGTTCCCAACAATCACAGTTTCAAGTCCCGACAACGGAACCATTTGTTGGCACAGGGGTAGACCCAGGGTTCAACGCTACAACAACGCACCAACAAAACCCTAACTACCGACCCTTTCGGCAACACCTGCAAAGCAGATGAAGTCTCACCCGATGTAGAGGAAGGGGTGGTTGCAGGACTTAGATGTCTGCAACCTTAGTTGAGACATAGATATGTGATTCTAACACTTAACCGAGCACTCAGCAGTTAACATTCATCAATATCCAGTCTTAGTTACAACGCAGTTAAACCCTAATTACAAAGTAACACAGTATTAATTCAGATCTAAAGTACTTAAGCACTAAGCATCTGTACATAAGTCAGATCTAACATTCATCCATATTATTAATCACTAAGCAAGTAAACACATCAATACATCGCACAAAGCATAGCAACACATCATGTACGTGGTTCACCCCCACCCTGGGGCTACATCCACAAACTCTTCTCTTATTTATTATCTTTGGTCAAGCTTCTTACAGGCACATAGCATCCAAGTTCTACTCCACAGAAGACAGAAGATCTGCATGCACTCTGCCAGATCCTCCTTCTTCTAGCTAGGGTACAACACCAAGCCTTCACACGGTCTCTTACAGTTACTTGCACTAGCCTTGCAAGCCTCACATAGTATGCACAAAGCACTTACGACTCTTGATCACATAGATCGAACTCTAGCACTTAGCACATTGGCCTACTAGGTCTTTCCCCCCATTTCTTACATTGCTTAGCTACTTATTTATACATTACAAAATAGGCCTAAACATGCGTAAACCCATGGGCCGACATCCCATACCCATTACATAATCTTGAATCCCAAAAAGGGGCCGAGATCCCGTGATATCCACTTCATCTTACGCTTCGCCTTTGACAGCTTGTCGAAGTCCCAAAATTAGGTCAAACATGACCAAGAATCCTCAAAACTTGGTCAAGGGCCAACAGGTTGCATGAGCGCACATCAACAGTTGCACGTGCGCACATCAACAGTTGCACGATAGATGGAATAAGGCATGCATGCCAGTAAAATTTCTACAATGCGTGCTAAAATTCAAGAAGATGCCACATGCATGTCAAATCAAGAAGAATATATTCGGGAATATTCTTGAATGATTAACTAAGACAATAAGAGAGATCGTGGGATGAATAAGGAATAATCTAGCGAGTTCATTAGGACCGCCATGACTCCAAAGAGGCTACGTGGGTTGCATGCAGGTGGCATAAGCATGTAGAATTGGCGATCAATAGAGTGAATGGAGTAGAGGCGAAGTGAGAGAGCGCTAGAGTAGAGAAGAGAAGAAAAAGGAGCAACGAAGACAAAATAAGAGTTTGGAGAGTATGAGATCTGCAATAGAGGAGAACTCAGTCTGGATTGGTTTTTGCATGAGTCATGTTGTGAATCTGTGCAACGGTTTTGTATGTGACTAGAATAGTTTTGTAAATATTTTGTAATGGAGCCAGTCTAGTATTATGTGTGTAATATAACAGAGATTGCATGGCACATTGTAATGCAACACTGATTGAATGAATTAGAGCACAAGGCACTATCCCTATCGCATTATGAATCCCTTGATGTATGGATGCCACTATTCGAATGGAAATAATATAAAGTTAATGTTCTCCCTGTCAATGGTTGTGTTGATTATGAGTTAAATGGATGAATGTGTTAATTATGTATGTTGCTAATATGTTAATGAACTATGATGGAATGTGTGAATGCTAGCCCAAGTGGCTTCCAGGTGTGATTTAACCCTTCATCTTCGACACAAGACCATATGGTCTATGTGATTCTCATGGTGTTTTGGCTGAGACCTTCTTTGGTCCTAAACTGAAGATTGATATGTCAACACCTTGGGGTTTTGTTGATCGACTCTGGACGAACCCTGGGTTATCAACCCCCTGGTGTTAGGAAGGATGTGCGCAAGCGAGCCAACAAGTATCCAACAACAATGTGTATGACTTTGTTGTAATTACGATACACAACATTTCAAAGGGAATACGTGTAAAGACCATAAATTATTTCAAGTGGATGTGTCCTCCCATGACGAACAAGAAGAAATTCCCACTAAAATTACTCATGAGATGGATTTAGTGGAGACCACATGTCCTCTAAATGAAGAAACAACATAGGAAGCTCCTTTTGAGGAACCAAAAATTTCCCTCCATGTTTTATCTGGCATTTCATCTCCTCATTCCCTGAATTTGATTGGCTACATCAAGAACCACAAGGTGATTATTTTGATTAACAATTCTAACACCCACCATTTTATTCATAGGAGAGTGGATGGAAAAACCCATTGTTATGTCCGCGTAATGCATAATTTTCAAATTATGATAGCCAGTGAAGGTGTGATGGAATGTGGAGGTAGATGTGAAAATGTGAAACTTCAAATGGGGGGATATTAGTGCAAATGTCACATGTTTTCTATTGATGTAGGTGATTGTGATGTAGTTCTCAATGTAGAATGGTTAGACACTTTAGTTCATGTTACCATGGATTTCAAGGAATTATACATGAGATTCACTAAGGACAGTCATAAACATACCCTCATTGGGACTTAAGTCTGATACCCTTGAAATTAGCATCTCTCACTATGTATAGAAGCACTTGAAGAAAGGTCACTCCAGTATTACCACAATTTCAATGTCATACAAGTTATGGGCAAACCCCATAGGAAATATACCCCTAATTTTTAAATGGTCATGACTAAACATCAACATGTATTTGAAATAAACCATGGTTTATCACCTTCACATGGTGAGAATGACCATGGTATTCCCTTAATTCCAAGAAATCAACCACCCAATATGCATCCTCATAAACATACTTTTGTACAAAAGAATGAAATAGAAAATATTATCCAAAAATGGTTGAATGTTGGAGTCATACTTTCTAGCGTTAGCCCTTACTCAACACCCATAGTCATGGTATTAAAGAAAGAAGGCAGTTGGTGCATGTGTCCTAATTTTTAGGCTCTTAATAAGTTGACCACCAAATACAAATTTCCCATCCCAATTATTAATGATCTCTTGGATGAGCTTCATGGCACAAATTTCTTCACTAAATTGGACCTTCACTCAAAATACCACTAAATACAAATGGAGGAAAACATTCCTAATATAGCCTTCCACACACATGAAGGTCATTATGAGTTTTTTGTCATGCCTTTTGGACTTTACAATGCTCCATCCACCTTTCAAAGCTTCATGAACAAGATTTTTCAACCCTTCCTATGTAATTTTCTACTTGTTTTATTTGCTTATATCTTGTTTCAACAAAACTAGGGAATCCCATGTGGAGCATGTTAATAGAACATTGCAATGTCTTTGTAACATCCCCAACCACCAACAGGTCGAGCAACATCACGGAGTAAACATCTTTATGCTCTTATACCATTTTTGTAACGTCCCCGGCCACCAACAGGCCGACCATGCTACCTCATAGAAATAACAATAATCATATGCATATAAATATAAACATAAATAGACAACATATTTTGCTAGTACACAGATTAATGCAGAAATAACAGTAAAATCATACATGAAGTATTCACAGGAAAAACCCATAAATATAACATCATATACAAGCAATACTCATCCATATAGCATGTGCAAATACACATCATGTAAATGAATTGAGAAATTGGTACTTATATTTTAATTGAAGTACACCAACTACATGTAGACCTTCCACAAACCTCCCAGCCATAGACCACACTACTCATCACTCTCAGCAGTGGGTCACCCCCGAGCTAGGACTAAAATCCACCGGGCAAGGGATTCCTGGGCTAGGCAGGGACAATAGGAAGTTGCACAACACACCAGGAAGGATTTCCTGCAAGGAGCCACTTACACCCACAACTCACAGACTCTCATTCCCCACATGCCTGCCCCACCCCAAGAGTGTATACCTTCACTGTCACACAGTCCATCGACTGTAACACCTCCCTTTCCAAGGCTTCAACAACATGTTGGACCAGATGTCTCAGAGTATTGTAGTTGCTACGGGACTCCCTCCAAGGGAACTCACTTCCTCAGCACACTCTCTCACCTAGAGATAGTCGCTCACAGGTCGGACAACCTGCCTTTTCTATCTAGCTCCTATGTCTAACGGGTAACCTCCGCAACAAAAATTGGGTATGGGCTCTGGTAATGAAAACAAGCCACATCAGTCCAGAGAAAACTTGGGTAGCAACAACAAAGGCTAAGGCACAATATCGCTCAGACACTACGCGGTCGTGTTGTGCTTCACAGGAAAAACGGTTAGCTTCATAACACGGGTGTGCGAGTTTCAGAAGTTGTAGAGATCGATAATGGAGGCAATGGTTGGTTGTGTCAAGGCTCTCCCTGTCTCAGTGTGTGCATTATTGGGGAGTATGTTTGACTTCCAGAGTGGTGACCATCATAAAAATGGTGAGGGAACCCCCAATGAGCTAACTTTCCCACCTAAAAACTACATGCGCCTGGGTTGACACATGTCTTCCTGAAGTTGCATGAGCTCCACTTAACACTCATTCCCTTTCCCCAGGAACTTAGGACAACATAGGTTATGTCAAACCTTAGCCTCTAGGAAATAATAATATAATATTATTCATTTAGAGGTAAGCCCTCTAGCTTAGCCCCTTTTCCTAGTCTCTCAGCCCCCTCCCTTACCCAGCCTAGTGGAGCTTAGTCCCCCATACTCTTTCTTCATGGTTGGTCTACACACAACGATGTATAATTTTACTAATGATCTACATCATTACATATACAAAACAAGCTCTTGGCCTTAGCATCCTAGGCTCTCTAGCCTAATCATCACATACGCCTCCTAGTTTATTATAACTCAGCTCACCATCCTAACAAACATGTTTACAATTCATAATTACAATTGGGGCTCTGTCGGTGGATATTACAATCCCCTCCCCTTATTTTTGCACTGTCCTCGGTGCAACTTGTTTATACATATACAATTTAAAAAAAAAATCTTCAAAAAGGTTCCAAACTTTAGTTATTGGAAGCTTGTTATCCACCTGGTGCTTTACTTTCAAGCACCAATTTTGGTGTTCATACTGCAGCTGGAATTCAATTTCTTTGTTCCATAGAACTGCTTCAAGAAGAATTCATCTCATTGTTCCTTATTACATGCCTCAATTAAACCTCATTGAAAGCACCAATTGGCCGTAGATCCAGGACATTCCACACAGCCTTAGATCTCATTGTTGATGAACTCTCAACAGGGGCTATGAATCCACAGATGTAAACACTCTGCTCATATGCCTATTCATTCAGAAGCAACATTAGAACATACATGCAATATATATACATGCAATTCTAATAACATTATAACATTTATACAAGATAAACAACATACAATGAATAAAGGTTTGATACTTATCTTTTGATTGAGAAGACCTTCCACCCCTGAGCAGGGCTATGACTCCATCAGGGCAATGGCTTCTCAAGATAGCCACGGTCCACAAACCATATCAACATGGTCTAGGCCAAGGTACCAAAACTCAGCAACACTACAACCAATGGTCTCTCATTCCCCACATGCCTGTACAACCCAAGGTAGTATGCACCTTCCTTCCAGGGCTCCAACATAGGCCGAATAGGAAGTCTCAGAGCACCATGGCTCTAGGAGTTCCAACTTCCCTCAGAGGTCTCCAGGTACCCTCCAGGCCCCATACCGAGGAACCTACCCCCACACTTCTCACTCCAGAGCTCCATCCTTCTCCAAGGACACCCAAGGAGAAGTGTACACACACCCAGATCCACCGGGGATCCACAGGGCAAGATCTGTTGTCTCCAATCAGCATCTTCCTCGAGCTACTCTTTGTAGCCAACATTCAAATTTTAATCAATATCATCTCATCTGCATCACACACATGCAATTATCATGAGAAAACATAAAAGAATTTATCTAGGAACTCAAACTTAGTTCAAAGGGGATTCAAATTTTCCCCAAAACATGAAATTCTATTTCATAATTCTTCTTGGTTGTTGCCATATTTTTTTTTTTGTTTTCTAGTTTGTCCGTGACCTACGGGACTAGTCTGTGGCTTGACAAACCGCGACTCAGGGGCATCTAAGCCGTCAAAATCACTCGGGGATCGCACCCAGCCTGAGCCACACCAACCCTTAACATGGCTGGATTTTTTGTCCCCCCAGGTTTCGAACCGGGGACTTTAACATCATGGAGTGCCTTAACAACACACTCTGTCATCGACTGTCCTACACCTTGGGGACGACTGCTGCCATATTATGAATGCATCCGTCCTTGTGGTTTTCCACAGGCACCAAACTGCATACCATTTTTCCTGCAATGCTTCATATTGCATACAACCAACAATTGTCAGTATTTCCTGTACATCATAATTCAATTGTAATATGTACAAAACTATATGTAGTGATATTAGAATTGCCCGCACCTAGCAACTCAATCATAATTACCAAACAATTTAATAAAATAGAATGACTCATCATTCTATGCATATGCATGTTCATAATTAATATTTGTAAATTCATTACTTCATTTTTTTAACAGAAAATTTTATGTAGTCAATATTCATGTGACTACTTGACTTGCAACTTCCTTGTTGCCATGTCTAACAACTCCTGAAATGTCCTCAATTTCACGAGTTAACAAAATTTCACCTGTTAGTAACAATTATTTCCATGCAATAATATATATGAATGTACTTACAAAACACATTCAGCAATTGCATTTATGTATACAATTCTATCACTTACTATGCATGAGTGCAATTCTCAGTGCATACTTATTCAATGCACCTTGCATTGAATTACATAATTCTCTTTATCTTAGTCATGTATCTCACCATCCATAAGTTGGAATTCTCGCCAATGTGTTGACACATTCTCCACACACTTCCTATTGTCTTCCCAATTAATTGGATGCCTTCCTTTTCGACCTGAACAATACACCAAGAATATAATTATGTGGTGTTCATTAGTGTTAGCTAAAAGGTTGCAGTCCAAGTTTAATTTAAAGGTAGGAAGCTTTTATTACTTGTGTGGTTCATAACTTTCCCATATCCATACTTTTCCATATCCAACCCTGTCCTGGTCTCATAGATGACTATCTTTACTGACATTCATTCTTATAACAAGTTATTATCTTTTATTTCTTTGGTTATTACCCCATAACCAAATTAACATGACATTCTACTTTGTCAGTGTGTGCATTCAAAAGCTAAAAAGCTTTGAATTAATACAGGCCTCCAGACGTTACCACATCCAGTGGTATGCATTCAAATAATATAATCATGTGATTTTATAAAATAACTTTGGCTGAGGAAATTCTTACCTAAATTCCCTTCAACAATTATGCAATAAGAGTAATAAAAACTCATGCCTGCATGACTGCCATTAATAAATTTGATGCTACATGTATGGTTGATGGCAGTAGAAGATTTCATGTTTCTTTTGTCAGAATTATAACCAACACTTCAGCTTTCTATTGTTTCCTTTCCTATGCAGCAACATCATCAGCAACACTTGCAAACATGCAAGAATTCTCTTTCTACGTAGGGTTGTTAACCAACCCTAATTCAATTATTGCTACCGCAATTTCAGTAACTTCTTTCTCCCTGTATCTTATTTCTTGTTGATCCCATAAGTCTTCAATTCTTCCTGGATTCCTAAATCTTCTTGTGCTCTCATTGTAGACACTTTACATGATTAGTTCTAACCTGAGCACTTTCTAGCCAACCACTCTTGGTTGCCTTCGCGTTTCCAGTCACAAACTATGATGATATTAACCCTCAACTTTCATTAATTTCCTGGATCCAACTATTCCAACTTAATTATGTTTCTCTTGGCTCCTGTAGCCAACTGTACCAACCAAGATTTCCTATGCCTGCTTCTTGGTAATTGCGATCTTTCCATTACCTGGGAATCGATATAGCTTTGTCTAGCTACTGAATTAGCTAAAATAGTAAATGCATTGTTATTGATCATACCTTCTACTTCAATCATGTGTGATTGAAACTCTGCTTGCTTGTTGTCCAGGCTGCATAGGTCCTTGGTACACTTCTAATGCAAACCCCCTCTTTCTCTCAGGTTTCTCAATCTCTCGGTCTAGCATCGATCAATTTGATGGAGACGAATTATCTCTCAGGCTCCTGTTGAGCCCCAAAACCTTATCCACAAGCTTTTGTTTCCTTCCTCGTGCTCGAGATAGCGAATGAGGTTCTTTTCAAAACCCACAAAATCCTTTAAGGGACCCTGTGCCAAGTTAGGGGGCAATCTGATGGTACCCGAGGGATTTCGAGACTACTCACTCCACCTGGTGCAGGTCCGAACTCACTTGACCTTTCGAACGCTTCTCTAAGCTTCTCATACTTCCAAAATCAGCTTTCAGGCCCTAGCCCTTTTTTTCTTCAATGGTGATAGCATATGACCGTGGATATGACTAGGCGCTTACTCCATGCTTCGGAGTTTCTGGATTTGGGTGTTTTCAACTCACCACAATGACAATCTCCCAAACTCCGAACTCACAAAGTTCGCAACTAACATGAGAGGGATCAACGGTCCCCGCTCTCTACCCAAATCAATGACCACAATTAGCTTCGGGACTCTGTGCTTCAAGATTTCCAAAGCCTTCAATGCCACAAACCTCCGGAGTGTCATATCTTTTGACATGCGTCCACGACTGCCAACGGTCACGATGAACTCCGACACTTCAGCCTTTGGGAGTCCTCAACCCACATGAACCCACTTTCCTCCGAAGTGGCTATCCTCTGAAATGAAGGATCTTCCGCCACGTGTCTCCAACAACGGACGACTGGGATCTTCTCCGCTACTCTAGGCTTCAGGGACTTCCGAAATACCATACTTCAAATCCCCTGGAGTTAGTGATCAAATGTCACGTATCCTCCTACGCCAACGGCTAGGATTCACTTATGCACTGTGAGCCTTCATGAGTTTTTCACCCTCCTTGGTTGAAATCTCTCGGAGTGTTGCTGCTCCAGATTTCACGATATGTTTACATGTACTTCAGGGCGTCAACGGCTTGGATATACTCTGGCCTTCGGAGCTTCGATGATTTTTCTCTCCTGTGCACACAGCTCAAAATACCTGAATTTCACGAAGTCCGAAGGACTTCAGGAATTAACCTTCATGTAACTTACCTGTAACCGAATACTCTCTATCCTTCGTGCTCATATCCAATGGTCGAGATCTATCTTCCTCCTCTGCACGCTCCTCCTTGTCTAGACGTAGATCTTTGACGGTCCATATCAAATCTCACAATCAATCTAACGACTGTAGTAGCTCCTCCCTCCTGAGCTCCTGAACTTGAAGCAAGTTCGTTGACGCGCACTTGCACTTTCTCTCCTGATCTTTGAGCCTGTTCTGACTTCCAAAGGGTCTCAACACTTCACTTCCTCAAAGGATTCTTGTGCCCTCCTGACACTCTGTGTACTCCTTACACTGGCTCTATGCACACCTGGCAAAGCTTACAGGGTTTTCAGTAACTCTAGTTGTGCCTCCTCTGCACAAACTTTTCTTACTTCCTTCGATGCGGTCTGCTCAATCAAGAATCCTCACGGTTCCTTCTCTAAGCCTTTTTCTGTTCTTAAAACAAGAATTTGGGTGCTACCCTCTTTTCTTCGATCCCCAAATCATGTGACTACAAGTTGTGACCAAGTGCTAAGATGATAGGCTCTTATCTGAAACTTCAGCGCTTCAGAACTTCTGGCTTTAGAGAATTTCACACCTTCTTCTCCCATTTCTTTTGAACGTCGAGCTGGCGAACACACAGAGTGGGGTGCATCTATGGTCCATGGCTTCCCATCATCCTACGACTGATATTTACTACGGAACTCTGGAATTCTGGCTTCGGGCTTCAGGCCTCCGGGACTTCGGAGCTTCGAGGTTCCGGGACTTGGGAGGATTTCACATCTGCACACCCCAAAACTCTCGAACTGCGAATCTTCCAATACTTCCACATCACCCATGGTGACATTATCACGCCACGTCACTTCGCCGCTACGAGACTTCAGGGATTTCTTCTTCCCACTAACTCATGAACCATTCCTTCTGGAGTGTCAAGTCTCCGAAATTCAGGATCTGGCGCCACGCATCCCCTAAGACCATCAAGGGCCCCACTAACCATGCTCAAGAAGAGTGCCACATGGAGAAATACTATAAGCGGACACATGGCCCATTATGACGGGTGACACGTGCCACGTTCTTACTAGCATTTCTATCCTCCAAAGGTTCTTAACTCAATGACACGTGGCACACATCCCACGTGTCCATGCCATCCCTGGTGACGTCAGCAGGCCATGTCACTTCAAGACTTCAGGCTTCGAAAGATTTTACACTTGCATTCTTCAAATCTCCCGAACTTCGAACTTTCGAACTACTTTACTTTCTGGGGTCCACATGGTACAACTGTCAACAATTAAGGTGGTGGCCCGTGGCATGTCTAAGAAAGGTCCATGTCACCACTAGTGACGTCATCATGCCACGCCACTTTTGTTCTTCGACATTGGAACTTCGAGCTTCGAGGATTCGAAAGATTCCACACTAGTACATTCCAATTCTCCCGAACGTCAAACTCCCGAACTTGTTGATCTTCTGACACACGTCTCCTTTTGACAAACGGTCTGGATTAACTTCAGACTTCAGAACTTCAAGAGTTTCCACCTCTACACACTTTGTTTCTCCCGAATGTCGAATTCCTGAACAATCCAATCAACCGACACGTGTCCCTTTTAATGAATGGTCTGGACTAACTCTGGCTTCGGGACTTTGGGATTTTTTACACTCTAGCACACTCCATTTCTCTTGAAGTGTCGAACTTTTGAATTGTTGTGATATCTACGACTCACAATCATCCACGCACAAATTTGACGATTGAGATTTGTCTTTCATCATTGCGCCTTACCTTCTTTCTCTTAGCTTGATCTAACAACTCTTATCTATCTTCAGCCAAAATCAATGGTCAAGCACTACTTCCTGGATCTATGGTGTAGATCCACTACGAGACTTCGGAACTTCGGGCTTCGGTCATTTCTGCTCTATCACACATAAACTTCGTTGAAGTTGCGAAGTCCGAAGTACTTAGGGTTAATCCTCAAATTTGCAATGTGTGTTGCATCATTTGTCTTCTGGCATGGGATAAAGTGTGCCATCTTTGAGAATTTATTAACCACCACAAATATGGAATCACTTCCCCTCTGGGTTCTTGGCAATCCCAACACAAAATCCATACTTATTTCATCCCAGGGCCTATCTGGAATAGGCAGTGGCTGATACAATCCAGTGTTCTGTTTCTTTCCCTTTGCATACTGGTAATTCTTACATTTGTCCACAAACTTTTTCACCTCTGCTCTCATACCTGGCCAATAGTATGAACTATTCAACTGTGCAAATGTCTTTTCATGGCCAAAATGTTGTGCTAGACCTCCACTGTGTTTTTCCTTCGGCAAATTTTCTCCCATCAAGCACCTCGGTATGCACAATTGGAAACCTTTAAACATCAATCCATCTTGAATCAGATACTTTGTCCACTGGCTTCTGTCTTTGATCATAGGATTTTCACACGCTTCGTATGCTTCTTTGAAATCTGAATCATCACAATACATATCCTTAAGGTGTTCAAACCCCAAGGTCTTGACTTGGAATTTCTGCAAAATCAGACATCTCCTGCATCAACAACTTTGTTAGCATTTCCAGAAATATGTTTAATGACAAAAGTGAAATTTTGCATAAATTCTATCCACTTAGCATGTCTCTCGTTTAACTTTTCTTGTCTAGTTATGAATTGTAAATCTTGGTTATCATTATACAAGACAAATTCTTTTGGAACAAGGTAGTGCCTCCATTTCTTCAAAGCTTGAATTATGACATAAAACTCTTTATCATATGTGGAGTACTTTCCCTTAGTCTCATTCAACTTCTCAATGAAATATGCAACAAGCCTATTATCTTGGCTCAAAACTGCTCCAATTACAACTCCACTCGCATCACATCTTACTTGAAATGTCTTCCCAAAATTTGGCAAGACCAAAATTGGTCATTCTGTTATCTTCTCCTTCAATAAATTGAAACTTTTCTCAGCTTCTTCTATCCATTTAAAAGACTTGTGTCTCTTCTTCACTGTATTCGTCATTGGTGCACAACTTCCCCTGAAATTTCTAATGAACTTCCTATAAAAACTAGCTAATCCATGGAAGCTTCTCACTTCAAACATACTCCTTCGCGATGGCCATTCTTTGATTGCTCTGACCTTCTCGGGATCCATTTTCAATTCATTTGAAGAGATCACAAAACCCAAGTAAATGAGTTTTGTCTCCATAAAAGAGGACTTCTTCAGATTTATCAACAACTTCTCATGTTGTAGTCTCCTCGTCACTAATGTCAGATGTTTCAAATGTTCTTCTTCAGTTTTACTAAAGACCAATATATCATCTAGATATACAATCACAAACTTACCAATGAAATCCTTCAAGACTTCATTCATCGGTCTCATAAAAGTACTTGGGGAATTTGTTAAGCTAAATGGCATAACAAGCCACTCATACAACCCCTCATTTGTCTTAAAGGTTGTTTTCCACTCATCACCTTCCCTCGTTCTTATCTGGTGACATCCACTTTTCAAATCTATCTTTGAAAAAAAAAATTGCTCCACTTAAGCAATCCATTAAGTCATTCATTCTTGGCAAAGGAAATATGTACCTCATGGTGATCTTGTTTATGGCTCTTGAGTCTGTACACATCCTCCATCCTCCATCTTTCTTTGGACTCAACAAAATTGGTACTATGCATGTACTCAATCTTTATCTGACCAAACCCTTGTCTAATAATTACTGGACTTGTTTCTTTACCTCCTCATTCTCTTGAGGTGTCAATCTGTATGTTGCTTTGTTCGACATACTTGCTCCTGGTATCAAGTCAATATGATGGCTGATACTTCTTATGGGTGACAATGAGTTAGGAAACTCATCCACTTCTATGTCAGAAAAATTCTCCAACAGCTCATGAACTTCTTCAGGAAAATCATCCATAGAAGTACTTGTAAGGACAACTTTGGGTTTCCTCACCACAACAAACTGCATCTCTTGTCCCTTCTTGACTTCACTCAAAAGTTCCTTCCCACTCATGAGAAGTATGCTTGTGTTGGCTTCTTCATTTACCTTCTTCTCTTCTATTGGCAGCAACATGTGTGTCCTACCATTCTTTTCCAAAGAGTAAGTATTCCTTCTCCCATCATGAATGACATTCCTATCAAACTTCCATGGTCTCCCCAACAAAACATGGCATACATCCATGGCAATTACATCACACATAATCTCATCTCTATATCCACCTATTTTAAATTCAACAAGGCATTGTTTAGTTACCATTACCTGGTGTCCTTTTTGCAACCATGAGACCTTATATGGATTTGGATGTGCAGTTGTCTCCAGCTCCAATTTATCCACCATCTCTATGGATACTAGATTATCAATGCTCCCACTATCAATTATCACCTTGCAAAATCTGTCTTTAGTCTTGCAAGTTGTCCTAAACAAATTGTTCCTCTGCACTGGATTTTCAACTTTTGGTTATGGCTTCAAGAGAACCTTCCTCGGCATCAAATGTTTTCCATCCTCTGCACCTTCTGCTTCAACATTCCTTTTCCGCGCTTTTGAAATGTGAGCTTCACCTCCTCCTTATTTCTTTTTCTCGGGACATTCCCAAGACTTGTGTCTTGGTTTTCCACAGGTTTAACATATTATCTCTCCTCCTCTACTTCTTCCTCTTCCTTTGGAAAAAAGAGTTTCTTCCACCAAGTTGTCTCCCTCTAGAGCTTCCTCCTCTTTCTGAGTGACTGTGGGTTTTCTCATCCTCACCCTTGGGCTTTTGTGCCTTATCATGGACAACTCCTTTACCTCTGTTCGGGCTACTACCTCAGCCTCGCTGACTTTGTTTTTTGGCCAACTTCTCCTCTACTTTAAGTGCATATTGATATGCCTCCTCTACTGTCCTCACTGGCATCATGTTAATTTTATCCTGGATCTCATATCTCAGGCCATTTATGTACCTGGCGACTTTCTCTTCATCTCTCTCCCTCTGTTTAGTCCTAATGTTTAGCCTGTAAAACTCTTATGTGTACTTTGTCACTGTCATCCCTTTCTGTCTCAGGTTCTGCATCTTCCTGAACATATTTATCTGATAATCCTTGGGTATGAATTTAGCCTTCAGCTTGGCTACCATTATGTCCCAATTCTTTATCTTCTGCTTGTCTTTTCTTCGTCTGTTAACCTATAGTTCATCTGACCACAATGTTGCATGTCCTTTCAATCTGGTGACAACATGTCTCACCTTCTTATCCTCATCGACATCTTCATAGTCGAAATACTTGTCCATGGACCTTATCTAGTACAACAACTCTTCAGGATATAGATTTCCTTCACACATTGGGATGTCTATTTTTCGCTCTAGCTCCCAGCGTCACAACAGCTTTCAACAAGTGTTCTATGGAAACATCTCCCCCTGCAGCTTCTTTGATGGCTACGCCTGTGACCTCACAACCCGCAGGTCGAAAGTTCGGCACGCTCACAGGATCTTTCCTCTTACATGGCCCGAAGAACTCTAAGGCTCTTCTAATTCCCTATCGAGAATTCTGCACCCACAACGATCTCCACGGGATCTCCTCTTTACACTCAGGAGATCGGAACTCGCGACTTCGCAAATCCAATGGTCGAGTGTAGGTCTCTCGAATCCCCGAGACCCAAGAACCAATTAACGCTGACCCTTTCCTATCGGGATTTCCTCTATCGCGAATTCGACACTCGTGATGTCGAGTAACTTGTATCCCCAACCCCCGATTCCCGATATGATGAAACTCTGACGCATGCGCGAGTTTGACCTTTCAACGTCCCGTCACTTCTGTCGGGATTTCGGACTTCACGGGATCGCGAATCCTGATGTCAATATTTCGGGACTTCTCACTACGAAACCCCAAAATGGTGTGTTGCCTGTCCATATCACCGACTTCTGTGGCCCCACATTGTTTACTTAGCCGTCGGGATATCGCGTATCGCGATTTCGCGACTCTCGTTGCAATGTTGCGGAGTTTAAACCCACGAAACCCTGATATGCGAATTCACGTGTAAATCCGACGGTCCTCGTGACTCGGACCTACGGTTCTGCCCTCCCAAGCTTTGAACCCTTCGACGCTTCCACTGTAACCTTCCTGCTCCTCCACGAAATCCAACGGCCCACGGAAATTCACGACTTCTCCTCAGAGAATTCCGACCGTTTGTTCCTCCTGATGAAATCTACGAAATAACTAAGTGTTCCTCTCCACGGAACTCGTTCACCTATACGCAAACTTGTGACGCCTTCCAACAACTCTACGACACAAGCTCCTGTGCTTCTCTTCGTCGATTTCTCAAAGGCCCTATACCTTCTGAGCTTTCTCCAATTCTGAACCTTTCAGAAGATCTTTGCACGCACTCCTTGGGGCAGATTTTCAACAACTTTCAAGTGTTGAATTCTTTTGACCCTGCGCACACCTGCAGCAGCAGTCCCTCAACGCTTTTTTTAGACTCGCAACTCTGAGACTTAGATTGGCCTGCGCACTCCTTGCACGACTCTTGTTCTCGTCTGCACTTTTGAGGAAATGAGAACAAAAGTAAAGCTATCTGAGCTTCAGAGATGCAACCCTGAATTCCTGTCGACGCACCCCTTGCTGACACTTCAACTGCACTCCTTGCAGGAATTCTTACTCAGATAGAGAAACAATTGAAACTCATTCCTTCACCCTTTAAGACTTCAAACTCAAGGCATGAAATCATATGCACAACATATAAAGTAAATGCATAACAGGAAGCAACATTCATGAGCATATCATTTAGCATCAATACAGAGAGAACAACACAAAACCATGAATTTGAATCAACCTTTTCTATTAATCCAAATGTTTGTACATGGGTGTTCTTACACAACTCTCTGCATGCTCTTGCTCTTCTCTTGTTGAATCTTCTAACTTCAATAATGTTACAATACACAATGAGGGTGTCTATATCTCGTTTCCCTCTTGCACTCTCAAACTGTCTAATCTAGAATTAAATTCTATCTACCTGCATTAACTACTTTAAATGCATCCTACCTACTAAGGATGAGAGCAAATGGCTCAAGGTCCGATTACATTATACAAGTGCGCTTCATCTTAATGACTTCATTTAAGATTTGCACAACAACTTCCAAGGTGATTTTCAAAATTCGTGATGGCGCCTGTCCAATTGCTTATGCGCTGGCTCGCTTGACGTGGGAGATGCTCCTGCATCATACTCCCTCTCTTGAAAATTTTCATGGGCTCCTGTCCATGAGCTCACGCACAGTCTGTCCATGCTTCTGTATCCCTGCCTCGGTCTCCCAGCTGGCATCTTCAACTGGATGGTTCTTCCACTTGACCAAATACTCAAAGTATTGCTTTCGCCTGGTCCTCTTGCTCACTCTCTTGTCCAGTATGCGCTCCATCTGTGGTTTTTTTACCACTGGCATCTGCTTTGTCCACTGGATCACCGACTGCTCTTCTCCAGTCTCTGCTTCCCCAGCTTTATATGGGTACAAATCTGAGATGTTGAATATCGGAGAAATTCCGATCCCATCGGGTAATTCAATCTCTCAAGCATTCGCCCCAAATTTCTTCAAGACCCTACATGGCCCGATTTCTTCATATTCAGCTTATTATATGTTTCTCTCAGAAACCTTTCTTTTCTCAAATGTGCTAGAACCAAGTCACCAACCTCAAACTGAAGTTGTCTTCTATGCTGATCGGCTCTACGCTCATACTCCTGACTTGAATTCTGCAATCACTGCTTCACCTGGCTGTGAAGTTCTTTCATTGCCTTTGCGAATTCTTCTGCACTAGCGCTCCTAGTCGCAGTCTGTTCTGAATCCCTTGGTTCAGAAATTACTCTCGGCTGCATGCCATAGACAACCTGAAATGGACTCTACCCTGTGCTCTGGTTGACTGAGTTGTTATACGCAAACTCTACCTGTGGTAATATGTTGTCCCACTAGCTATGGTGCTATGTCACCAAGCTTCTCAGCAAGTCTCCCAGACTTCTGTTCACTACCTCTGTCTGTCCGTCCGTCTGAGGATGATAAGCCGAACTAAATGCCAAGTTAGTTCCCAACTTCTTCCATAAGGTCCTCCAAAAATGCCCTATGAATTTCGTATCACGGTCCGAAACTATACTTCTCGGCAACCCATGAAGTCGAATGACCTCTTTGAAAAACAAGTTCGCAAGGCGAGTTGCATCACTGGTTTTCTGACATGGAATGAAGTGTGCCATTTTGGAAAATCTATCCACCACCACAAAGATTGAATCACAACCTCTTTGTGTTCTTGGCAACCCCAATACAAAATCCATGTTGATTGCATCCCACGGCCTCTTCGGTATGGGCAATGGTTGATAAAACCATGCATTATGCTTCCTCCCCTTCTAATGCTGGCAAATTCTGCATCTGTCCACGAATCTCTTGACATCTGCTCGCATTCCTGGCCAAAAATACGACTCATTCAGCTTCGCGAATGTTTTTTCATGACCAAAATGTCTGGCCAATCCTCCACTATGTTTCTCCTTTAATAAGTTCTCCCTCATGGAGAATTTTGGAATACACAATTGATTACCTCTAAACAATAATCCTTCCTGGATCATGTAGTCCATCCACTGGCTTCTGTATCTGAGAACTGGATTCTCAGCTGCTTCATACGCTTCCTTGAAATCTGGATCATCAGCGTACATGTCTCTGAGATCATCAAAACCCAATGTTTTGACTTTGAACTCCTGCAACAGCAAACACTTCCTACTCAAAGCATCGACAACTTTGTTAGCAGTACCAGAAATATGTTTAATCACAAAAGTGAAATTCTGCATGTACTCAACCCATTTAACATGTTTCTGATTCAACTTCTCATGTTGAGTCACAAACTGCAATGCATGATTGTCACTGCATAAGACAAACTCTTTGGGAATTAAGTAAGGCCTCCACTTCTTCAGTGCCTGGATGATTGCATAGAACTCCTTATCATAAGTGGAGTACTTCACTTTCGCTTCATTCAACTTCTCGCTGAAGTATGTTATCGGCCTGTCTTCTTGACTCAAGACTGCCCCTATTGCAAATCCACTTGCATCGCATTTCACCTGAAATGTCCTCTGGAAGTCCGACAACACCAAAACTGGTTGTTCCGTAATCTTCCTCTTCAACAGATTGAAACTTTTCTCAGCCTCTTCTGTCTAGTGAAAAGACTTGTGTCTTTTCTTCACTGTATCCATCATCACTGCGCTAATTCCACTAAAATTCCTGATGAAATTTCGGTAGAAACTAGCCAATCCGTGAAAACTTCTCACCTCAAAGATATTCCTCGGTGATGACCAATTTTTTATTACCTCCACCTTATCTGGATCCATCCTCAACTCATTTGTTGAAATAACAAATCCCAAGTAAATGAGCTCTGTCTTCATGAATGAGGACTTCTTCATATTTATCAACAGCTTCTCCTGATGTAACTTCTGCATCACTGTAGCCAAATGCTTTAGATGCTTTGCCACTGTCTTACTGAAAACCAGTATGTCATCCAAATACACAATGACAAATTTCCCGATGAACTCCCTTAGGACTTCGTTCATCAACCTCATGAAGGTACTCGACGCATTTGTTAAGCCAAACGACATAACAAGCCATTCATACAACCCTTTGTTTGTTTTGAATGTTGTCTTCCATTCGTCACCTTCTCTCATGCAGATCTGGTGATAACCGCTTTTCAAATCAATCTTTGAAAAATACTTGGCTCCACTCAAGCAATCCATCAGATCATCCATCCTCGGCAATGGAAATATGTACCTGATGGTTATCTTGTTGATCGCCCTCGAGTCAATACACATCCTCCAGCCTCTGTCTTTCTTCGGACTGAGTATTGTTGGAACAACACATGGACTCAAGCTTTCTCTGACCAAACCTTTGTCCAATAAATCCTGGACCTGCCTTTTAACCTCTTCATTCTCTTGCAGCGTCAATCTGTACGTGGCTTTGTTTGGAAAACTGGCTCCTGGTATGAGATCAATGTGATGGCTCACACTTCTAATCAGTAGCAACGAATGAGGCAGTTCATCTACTATGATGTCAGTGAACTCTTCCAGCAGTTCCTGAATCTCCTCTCGTAAATCATCCACCCTTGTGCTAGTCAGAACAATCTTCGGTTTTCTAACCACAATAAACTGTGGATCCTCCTTCTTCTTAACCTCTGTAAGAATTTCCTTCCCACTCATGAGAAGTACAGTGTTGCTTACTTCCGGTTTCACCTCCTTATCCTTTATCGGAAGCAACATGTGTGTCCTCCCATTCTTTTCTAGGGTGTATGTGTTCATTCTCCCATCATGAATCATATTCCTGTCATATTGCCATGGTCTACCCAACAATAGATGACAAACATCCATAGGAATGACATCACATAAGATCTTATCATTATATCCTCCTATCTTAAATTCAACTAAACATTGTTTAGTGACAGTTACCTGATGTCCTTTTTGTAGCCACAAAACTCTGTATGGGCTTGGATGATCAGTCGTTTCCAGCTCCAGCTTCTCTACCATCTCTATCGAAACGAGATTATCCGTACTACCACTGTCTACAATGACCTTGCATACCCTATCCTTGGTCTTGCAAGCAGTCCTGAAAAGTCTGGTCCTTTGGACTAAACTCTCCACCTCCTTCTCGGGTGTCAAAAGGAGTTTTCGCATCATCAACGATCTTCCGCCTTCAACGTCTTCTGCCTCAACATCCCGCCTCTGTGCCTCGGCGATGTAAGCTTCTCCACCTTCTTTCTTTTTCTCGGGACACTCATAAGACTTGTGCCCATTCTTTCCACATGTGAAGCATGTTATTACTCCACCTCTTCCTCTTCCTCTACCTCTAGTACAAGGAAAAGTGTTATTGTCAGCATAATCTCCTCTCTGCTCATTATGATGTCCTCTCTATTCAACATATTTCCCTCCCTGTGAGGTTCCACCTCTCTCAACTGGAGGCTGAGGTTTCTTCCGGTCCTCCTTGGGCTTCTGATATTTATCCTGGGCAACTGACTTGCCTCTGGGCTGACTTCTGCCTCGACCCCTTTGACTCTGCTTTCGGCTCAGCTTCTCCTCTGCTTTTAGAGCCATCTGATAAGCATCTTCCACCGTTCGGATGGTTACCATGCTCATCTCATCCTGAATGTCATACCTCAGGCCATTCATGTATCTGGCAACTTTTTCATCATCGCTCTCTCGATGACCTGCCCTGATGTTTAGTTTGCAAAATTCCTCATTGTATTCTTTCACTGTCATTAGCGTCTATCTTAGGTTCTGCATTCTCCTGAATAGAGTAATTTGATAATCCATCGGGATGAATTTCGCCTTCATCTTTGCGATCATTTTGTCCCAGCTCTTGATCTTCTGCTTGCCCTTGCAGCGTCTGTCAGCTTGTAGTTCATCCCACCACAATGTTGCATGTCCTTTCAATCTCGTGACGGCATGATTGACCTTCTTGTCTTCCTCGACATCTTCATAGTCAAAGTATGTGTCTAGAGCTCTAATCCAGTCTAGAAGCTCCTCTTCATCCAAGTTTCCCTCATAAACTGGAATGTCCATTTTTGCCCTTGCACCCATCCTAGCAATAGCTCTGATCAAACGTTCGTTTGATGCATCTTCAGTTGCAACTTCTTCTTCTCATTCAACCTCAACTTCACTCTCAGAATCACTGAGATCCCCAACACTGACTGTGCGTCTTTGCGTTGACTCCATGTCTTCAAGTCTATCTCGTAGATCACGCATCTCTCTCTCCATATCTGTATCTATCATCTGCCTGCCTCTTCTTCTCGGCATTTCCCTATCCTCTGGATCGGGTGATTGCATGTCCCTTCTCCTGGGTGGCATGGTGAATTCTCTTCTCTGCTACAGAAAGCAAAGAGCCTTTATGTGCTCTGATACCAAACTGATGGCTACACCCGTGACCTCACAACCCGCAGGTCGGAAGTTCGGCGCGCTCACAGGATCTTTCCTCTTACACGGCCCAAAGAACTCTAAGGCTCTTCTAATTCCCTATCGAGAATTTTGCACCCACAACGATCTCCACGGGATCTCCTCTTTACAATCGGGAGATCGGAACTCACGACTTCGCGAATCCAATGGTCGAGCGTAGGTCTCTCGAATCCCCAAGACCCAAGAACCAGTCAACGCTGACCCTTTCCTATCGGGATTTCCTCTATCGCGAATTCGGCACTCGCGATGTCGAGTAACTTGTATCCCCGACCCCCGATTCCTGATATGCCAAAACTCCGACGCACGCGCGAGTTTAGCCCTTCAACGTCCCATCACTTCTGTCGGGATTTCATACTTCGCGGGATCGTGAATCCTGATGTTAATATTTCGAGAATTCTCGCTGTGAAACCCCGAAATGGTGTGTCGCCTATCCACGTCACCGACTTCTGTGGCCCCACACTATTTAGTTAGCCGTCGGGATATCGTGTATCGCGATTTCGCGACTCCCGTTGCAATGTTGCGGAGTTTCAACCCACGAAACCCTGATATGTGAATTCACGTGTAAATCTGACGGTCCTCGTGACTTGGACCTACAGTTCTACCCTCCTGAGCTTTGAACCCTTCGACGCTTCCATTGTAACCTTCCTGCTCCTCCACGAAATCCAACGGCCCACGGAAATTCACGAATTCTCCTCGGAGAATTCCAACCGTCTGTTCCTTCTGATGAAATCTATGAAATAACTAAGTGTTCCTCTCCACGGAACTCGTTCACCTGTACGCAAACTTGCGACACCTTCTAACCACTCTACGGCACAAGCTCTTGTGCTTCTCTTCGTCGATTTCTCAAAGGCCCTATACCTCCTGAGCTTTCTCCAATTCTGAACCTTTCAGAAGATCCTTGCACGCACTCCTTGCGACAGATTTTCAACAACTTTCAGGTGTTGAATTCTTTTGACCCTGCGCACACCTGCAATAGCAGTCCCTCAACACTTTTCTCAGACTCGCAACTCTGAGACTTAGATTGGCCTGCGCACTCCTTGCACGGCTCATGTGCCCGTCTGCACTTTTGAGGAAATGAGAACAAAAGTAAAACTATCTGAGCTTCAGAGACGCAACCCTGAATTCTTGTCGACGCACTCCTTGCGGACACTTCAACTGCACTCCTTGCAGGAATTCTTACTCAGATAGAGAAACAATTGAAACTCATTCCTTCACCCTTTAAGACTTCAAACTCAAGGCATGAAATCATATACACAACATATAAAGTAAATGCATAACAGAAAGCAACATTCATGAGCATATCATTTAGCATATATACACAGAGAACAACACAAAACCATGAATTTGAATCAACCTTTTCTATTAATCCAAATGTCTGTACATGGGTGTTCTTACACAACTCTCTGCATGCTCTTGCTCTTCTCCTGTTGAATCTTCTAACTTCAATAATGTTACAATACACAATGAGGGTGTCTATATCCCGTTTCCCTCTTGCACTCTCAAACAGTCTAATCTAGAATTAAATTCTATCTACCTGCATTAACTACTTTAAATGCCTCCTACCTACTAAGGACGAGAGCAAATGGCTCAAGGTATGATTACATTATACAAGTGCGCTTCATCTTAATGACTTCATTTAAGATTTATGCAACAACTTCCAAGGTGATTTTCAAAATTCGTGTTGGCGCCTGTCCAGCTGTCTAATTGCTTCTGCACTGGCTCGCTTGATGTGGGAGATGCTCCTGCATAATTCTTCAACCTCTATCTCTTCACTTTCTGCCTCACTGACATCTCCAGCGTCAGGTGCTCTCCTCTACGCTGCTTCCATCACTTCCAATCTAGCATGAAGTTCTCTCATCTCTCGTTCTACGACGTGATTGGCTACAGGTGGCTCCACACGTCTCCTCGATGGCATTGTGTTGACTGTTTCTCACACACAGAGTACAACTTTGAGTTATTTTTGGGTTCTGATACCACTTGATGCAAACCCCCCCTTACTCTCCCTCAAGGTTGCGCAACCTCTCGGTCAAGGATCTTAATCTCCTCGAGCTGGATTAGCTCCTCGAGACCTTACTGGTCTCAGATTGAATCAAACACAGGCCCTGTTATCACCCAAGGTGCAGGTCATATGGTATATGCCTCACTCTATTCTGATCATCTTTAGTCATCCCTCAGACTTTCACAGCCATGATCTGGTCATTACCGATTTGTTCATTGATCAACGGCTCACAGTGATTGTGGGGCACCAACGTGCTCGCTCTTTATCGGAGGGCTCAATCTCCGCAATCAGAAAAGTACTCGCCCAACTCGATCTAATCGAGGTCATTGATCCCCTGTCCTAAGGAGATCAACGATGTTGGCGAATTATGGGACGTGAACTAGCAAGTCTGCTAATTTCACCTCTGCGCTCCACAATGATTCCCCATCGTCGATTTTTGTTCTCAGATCGACGGGTACCCGTGGCCCTACTTTCTTAGCACTTCTTCCAAAGTTTAACACCAATGGGTGCTAGCTCCTTCCACTAACCAATATTTGCATGTGACCTCGAGATGTGACCCAGGCCTTAACCTCCTGGAACTTCATGACTTTGAAACTTTCAACCGAGACCAGATCAACAGTACTCATCCTCCTTCGCAACCAATGATTGAGATCTACTACGGGACTTCGTGCTTCGGGAGTTCGAGATGTTCTGACCTCCGCTTTCTCCCAGAGTATTTTGTACCCAAAGTTCTAGATCAGGCGCCACACGTCCACCCAAATCAACGGTTCTGGTCCACTTCGAGACTTTGGCCTTCAGAAGTCTCAACTTCTCCACGCTTGCTTTCTCCTGGAGCGCTTTCACCCGGATTTCACAATCCATTGACACATGCCTCCCACAGATCGATGGCCAAAAGCCACTTCGATTATTTGGGCTTCGGGAGTTTCAAACATCCTTCCTTCGCTTTCTCTCAAAGTGCTTTCACCCGGAGTTCATGATCTATCGACGCATGTCCTTCTGGATCTGATGACCATGATTCACTTCGGCTCTTCGACTCTTTGGGCTTTGGGCTTCGGGAGTTTCAACTCTGGCACACTCGTTTTCTCCCAGAGTGGTTTTACCCAAAGATGATTGATTTCTTCCACGTGTCCTTCTGGGTCCGACGGTCCAAATCTTCTCTGCTCTCATCGACTTCCTTTCAAAGTGTTAGGCCTCCGAACTTCCTGATCTCTCACCACGTGTTCTTCGCAACAGAAAATTGCGATCTACTTTGACCTTCGAGACTTCGGGAGTTTGTCAAACTCCACAATTGAACTTTTGAAGTGCTTCCACTACGGAGTTGTAGATCCTATGCCACCTGTCCCTCTAGATGATGGACGATCCTTGACCTCTTTTGGGACTTCGGCTAATCCTCGCTCGTGTGTGCACATAGAGACTTAAAGCTCGTGCACTTTGCCCAGATCCAACGTTCTGGAACGATCCTGCTCCCTTCTGGAAGGATCTTGACCGATAATTCATGAAACCTTCAGAGCTCCACTCTCTTTGAAGATATCTCCCTGCTATCTCTTTTGAGCTTTATTTCTCAAACCCTTTGACTCCTCAGAGGGCTACTCTGACACTTAGTCGAACTTCTGATCTGTGCACTCCTTGCAACAGATTCTTACGTAAGACTTAGCTTCTTGTGGGCGAATATGCACACCTTGCAACAATATATTTACAATCCTTGCAAATGGAAGTTTCACACTATCTCTTGTGATATTCTGAGTCGAAACAGACCCTGTCATGCACTCCTTGCAGACTGTGTGCACGCCTTGCATGAACTCAACGAAGAGAAACAATTGAAGCTTATCCAAATGCTTCACAAGTTCATTTACTCAATAACATGACTCGTTCATTCATGAAAACAAAAAATAACAGGGAAACTGTAAACAGTAGCAACACCATGCGTTGGATCAATATCCCTTTGTTATATTCATTCATTCAAATGTGAATGGCTACAGCCTGATAAAAACAACTTACATTTAGTAACAACTATCTCCTACTAATCTGTAGCCAGCCTTATTCACGCATAAAATGCATCTACTTATACAAGAGGTCCTCTAGGGTTCCCTCCAAATACCTATCTAATCGAAATAAAAGCTTACCACTACTTAGTCCTATTACAATAAACATTTGTGACAGACAATTTAAGGCGAATGCTCGGATCCACGCCAAAATCAAATAACTCTAGGACAATCTGATCTCTCCTGGTTTGATGTGATCGTTCAACATTCGACCATTTAAAACTTCTCTGATCCATTATTTACTCAGAAGTTCTCTAAGATACGCCATCTTTCAAAATTTAAAATTTTACTCAAAAGGCGCGTTAGGTACTGTGCTGTCATACCATGTGGCTTTACTAATGATGCTCCTGAATCATCGCCCCTCTTCGCCTATGCTTGCCTTGGAACCGCATAACTTTTCTTTCTCTCCTCCAAGCTACCTTTCTTGGTTGTGCACCCTTGTGCCTTTATAGGCGTTGATCCTTGCCAACCATTGCATCTCTATGCCCATGGGTGAGCTGACCCGTTGGGTCGACTCCTCATGTGGGTTCGTTCGGGCGGATTTCCCAATCGACTCATTGAATGCCTCGTTCCGTCGTCTGTCCAACCCACTAATCCTTCTAACCAAATCGTCATCTTGGGTGTGTGCACCCCTTAGGTGAGTCGAGCCGACTCGTCTAAGTATGCCCCCCATGGCTTGGTTTATTTTCCTTCGTTGGTGGAGTGCCCATGTCTTGCCCTCAACCCTTCGTCAAACCGTCCATCGTCTGACTTGTGTCGCAATGCATCTTGGATGGAGTCATCCCCTGACGCATCGCACACCCAAGGAACCCTAACTCTCCCCATATATGAAGACTTTGTTTCATCAAATGCACCAAGCGTCTTGCCTACCTGGTTTCCTTCGTTTCAATTTATGGTGAAAGTGCACATGCCCAAACATGGCACCCCGAGCCTTACAAAAACGATATTGAAATAAGTTTTGCAAATAAAAGAAAAAAATGTCAACATGGAATGAAATTTATGAATACGACATTATAATAATAATTAACACAAATATCACATAATTTTTAATTATCAATTAAAAAAACCTACGAAATAAAACTAGAACAAATCACAATTTATATTAAAATTAAAGTGAAAGAAAATACTATTACAACAATCCAAAAAAGTGTACTCAAAATTAACAAGTGTTGTTGGGCAGCTTAGTCCATGCCAAGGAGTAGCAAGGCAAACAATTATGATTTAAAGTCATGAATATTTGATGTTTGGTTTTGTAAAAAAAATGTTGTTTGATGTTTGGTTTTGTAAAAACATATTTTGAAACGGTGTAAGAGTTGACTGAGTTGGATGACTCAAAGAAGCACAGATATGGCCATGTTCATAGTTGAACAAACATTTGACCCAATAATAAGACATGCTCTACAATCCCCCTCTTCCCAATGTTGATGCATCCAACACCCGGGCAACTCACATCTTTTTGCCTCCCTGTGCTCCCCAGGAGTAGGCAATACTCCCTATAAATAAATTCAATTTCAAGCAGAAAATACAACTTGAAGACACAGTCTAGGCTTAATTTGATCCAGGTGGATATTGGTGACCACCCACCTATTCCAACTGGATCGTCGTGTCTATTTTTTGTTCAACACGTTCTTCTATACTGCTTTGTAATTGTGGGTTCTACACTTCTAGGGATTTCTGAAGCCCCACACATCCTCCAGGTGGATACGGGTGGCCTCTCGCCTAATCGAACTAGCTTATTTTGTATGTTTTCATGTCAACACATCTTGATGTACTTCCAAGGCCATTTTGGGGCCCTAAACATTGTTTTTTTTGGCTCGCCATAGTCAAACTGTAGACAGAGTCAGAGTTTGGTGATGGAATGTTTAGTTCTTTGAAAGAAATTTCCAACGGGCTATCATGCACCTAAAACAAAGGTCGTATGCAAAAGTTACGACCCTAGGAAGTTGAGGTACCAAATTACACCAACTTACCCATAGGGCCCACATGACTTTTGGCGTTTCACCTTCTAGGGTTAGGTTTTTGGATGTCTAGGGTTTTTTCATTCAGGGGTAATATCAAAAAGACCTCTAGAGCCTCATTGTAATTGATTATGCTCAGACGGATGCACGTAGCAGCCACATCTCTTCTCAGAGATAGCTACCACCATTCGAGTAAGTGTTTCAGTTCTGCAGTTTTACAATTTCAACCTATTTCATTATTTAATAAAAGATATTGTTCACTGGATATTTGTGTTATTCTTCATATCTATGTGTTTATGGTATTCAGTCTGTTAATCAGTTTGTTCCACTCCTAAATCTGGATCAGTGGTATCAGAGTGATATTCTCTTCATTTATTTTTCTTCGTGAATATCCCCGACAAGATTTGGGTACAAGAAGTTGGGACTCAAACCAATCGAGCCATTACAAGACCGGTCACACCGAGCCCAACAAAAAGCCATGGGGGACAAAAAGAAAGATGATGGAGCAGGAGATCTTATTAAAATGTTGCTTGAGGAAGCCCTCACGCGACAAAGGAATGAAATGATGGACAACTTCATGCAGATCCTTCAACAACTACCCACAGGAGAAGCATCTTCATCAAGCGGCCATGCAACCCCCTTCAAGGTACATGTAAATTTTGATATTCCATTATTTGAAGGACTGATAGATGCAGATGTTGTAGATAAATAGTTGAATTTTCTCAAAGGATATTTTTCGGTCCACAATTTTTTCCGATAGGGAAAAGATCACTTTTGCACTCCTTAAGGTAGTTCCCCATGTTAAAGACTAGTGGGATACTTACTCTGAGCAAAGGGTCGTGGAGGAATATACAATGTTTGTGGTGGCCCCTACATGGGATTCCTTCCGAGACGCCATTAAAGAACAATACTACCATGTTGGAAGCTACAAGGATCGGTAAACCAGATGGACCACCCTACGTCAAGAAAGGGACCAGACAGTACCATATTTCACCAATATTGTACATACCCTATGCACTAAATCGGGTATCAAAGACTCTGAGCGTCATCTGGTGCTCAAATATCACGGTTGTTTACATAGATACATTCAAACAGAAATGGAGTTCCTGGACATCACCTCATTGGGCATGACTTATAGGTATGTTGTCAAGATCGAGCAAAACTTTAAGCAGAAACGATGAGAGTTTGGATCTGCAAAACCCTCACAACCGAAGCAAGGCAAAGGCATCCCCAACCCACATAGCAAGGGACCAAGTCGAGATGGTCGCCCTCAGGACAACCAGTCCAAACTGCAACACAAGAAGGGCAATGAGAAGATGAAGAAGGACACGAGAAAATGGTGTGAGTACCATAAAAGTCCTTGGCACAACACCGAAGAATGTCGCTCCAAGCAGTCCCTCGTGGTCGAGCTGAAGGCTTCTAATTCTGAGGTCGATTCTGATTTCGAGTCAAATCCTAACGAAGGGAAGCAAATTATTGATGCTAAACCCAGTGCCACTGTCGCTACCACCAAAGTCCAACCAAGTGAACCAGAAGAACCAAAGGAAGGGAAACACCTCTTTCACTTGCAGATGTGGGTTAAAGGGGTTGTGCTTCATTTCATTGTCGATAGCGGTAGTCAGAAGAACCTGATTTCAATAGAGGTTGTCAAGTGGTTGGACCTTCCAATGACACCACACTTGCAGCTCTACACCATTGGCTGGCTTCGCTAAGGAAGAGATCTTTGTGTCAACCAACAGTGTCGTCTGCCCCACGACATCAAGCCTTTCAAAGATGAAGTACTGTGTGATATTTCTCCCCTTGAAGTTTGTGATGTTCTTTTAGGACAACCATATTTGTGGAAGCGTCATGTTATGTATGAGTCTGGACCCCGCAGTGTTATTATTACTTTGGGTAGACAATTGTACAGGATCCCAGAGGTAGTGTCACCTATTGTTATTTCTTTAATCTTTGCTAAGCAATGTAGTAAGGTCATTTCACAGACCAGGATGTTCGTCTTCTTTTTGATTTGTGCTCACGGTAAGCTGAAGGTCACTGCCACATATGTAGCCTCTATACATCGCCTCTCTTTATTTCATAAGCAAGTGGACGTGTTCGTGGAAGAATACAGAGACATCTTCTCCTCACCTACATGGGTACCGACACATTGCCAAGTCAAGCATCCAATTGATCTAACCCTCGATGCACCTCTACCTAATGGACCAGTCTATCGATGATCGCTAATCGAGAATGACGAAATCAGGCATCAGATCTGAGAGCTTCTTCAAAAGGGGCACATCAGACCCAACTCCTCCCATTGCGAAAGCCCGATTGTACTAGTGTAGAAGAAGGATGAGACTTGGTGACTTTGCATTAATTACAAGGCCTTAAACAAAATCACAGTCAGGAACCGCTACCCCATTCCCAGGATTGATGACCTTCTTGACCAACTCAAGGGGGAAAATTTCTTTAGCAAGATTGACCTAAAGTCTAGCTACCACCAGGTTCCCATCGAACCAACTGATGTATGGAAGACAACCTTCAAGTCTAAATAAGGTCTCTACGAATGACTAGTCATGCCCTTTGGCTTAACAAATGCACCAGCCACTTTCGTGAGGTTGAAGGATGATGTATTGATAACCTTCACCAACTCCTTTGTGGTAGTATATTTGGATGACATCCTCATCTTCAGTAGAACGTGGGAGGAGCACATGCGGCAGATTCAACAGGTTTTGAGCATTCTACGGCAACACAAGCTTTATGCCAACTTGGAAAAATGCTCTTTTGGCGTGAACATGGTCCAATACTTATGCTACATTGTTGATGAGCATGGGGTACATGTTGATCCAGCTAAGATCCAAGTCATCTGTGACTAGCCAACCTAGACCACATTGACCGAGCTTCAGAGCTTTTTGGGACTAGCCAACTTATACTGACGGTTCGTGTTGGGATTCTCCCATATTGCATGGGCCCTCGTCTAGGTGACCAAGGGCGGTGGTAGGGCCAAGTTCGTGTGGGGGAAGGAGCAACAACGAGCATTCGATTATCTAAACCATTACTTGTGCTTAGCTCCAGTACTCTCCTTGCCCTATATGCAACAACCATTCAAGATTGAGACAAATGCATATGACTATGTTGTGGGTACAGTTCTCACTCAGCACGGGCATCCAATGGCATACCATAGTGAGACACTCTCTGATACTGTCCGAAAATACCCCACCTATGACAAGGAAATGTATTCCATTGTATAAGCCTATCGTCAATGGAAAAATTACGTTATGGGGAAAGAGACGATCATACACACTGATCACAAGCCTTTGCAGTTCATACAGACATAGGGGAAATTGCAGAATGACCACCATCATAAGTGGTCCACCTACTTGCATCAGTTCCATCTCAACATCAAGTATAAGACATGTATCTCCAATCGTGTTGCTGACTACCTCAGTCGGCCTCATGTGGCTGCACTCACCACTACGGTCCATTCCTATGGACATGAAGCATCCGAGTGGCCCCAACTTTATCAACAATATCTATACTTCACCACCACATATCAGCTCTTGGGTACATGCACAACTGTCACTAATTTTCACATTCAGGATGGAATCTTATGCCACCTGGGCCATCTTTGTGTTCCTACAAGCGAGCATGCAAATCGGATTTGGTAAGCCCACTACAGTCGGGTGGCAGGACATTTTGGCATAGAGAAAACTGTGGTCGTTCTTCAGAAACATTTTTATTGGCCAAAACTTCAGCAGGACGTCAACAAATATATCATATATTGCACTGCCTATGCCATTTCCAAGCCAGCCATCAAGAAGCAAGGCTTATACACCCCTCTTCCTATTCCCGAGAAACCTTGGGAATCCATCTCAATGGATTACATGTCTAGCTTGTCATCCACCAAGTAAGGAAATGATCGCGTGTTTCTGGTCGTTGATCGATTTTCAAAGATGGCCATCCTCACAGCCTGTAAGAAGAATGTCACAGCGACAGATACTGTCAATCTCTTCGAACGAGTGTGAGTCCACTTTGGGATACCACGGACCATCATCTCAGACCAAGACAACCGTTTCCTCTACACTTTTTGGTCGAGTCTCTGGTCTTTGTTGGACACCAAGCTCATAAAATCCACTGCTTTCCACCCCCAAAGCGATGGCCAAACAGAGGTCATCGGTCGGATGATTGTGCACATCCTACGAATGTACAATTTTAAGCATCCATGTACATGGGACGAGAGCCTCCCATATGTCCAACACAGTTACGACAAGGTTCTCCATAGTTCCACCAATTATAGCCCATTTCAGGTGGGTTTGGGATTCCAACCCTTGGGACCTGTTGATGTCGCACTTCCTCTTACCACTGCACAAACAGACTCTTCCCTTGATCAATCTGCGATCGACAAAGCCACTAGATTCATTGAGCGGATTCAACACATCTGCCAATAGGTCCAGGAGATTTTGCAGAAATCCAATGCTAAGTACAAGCAGCGCTATGATCAACACAGGGTACCACACCAGTTTCAGGTTGGCGACAAAGACTGGTTACATTTGCAGAAGGAGCATCTCACCGGGCCCCGTCAGAATCTTCACCCACTTCGTTATGGGCCTTACACTATCACCAAGGTTGTGGGTAGCAATGCTTTTGATCTCAACACTCCACCCTTCCTTGGTCTGCATCTAGTATTCAATGTGGACCTCCTTCGGCCATATTTTCCACCATTATTAGACACCTTCGAGATCACAGAACAACTGACACCAATAAATCTCAACCCCGATTGCATGGAACAAGCATCCACTAACCAGATAGTGGACACATAGGTCAAGGGCACTCACCAACAGTGGATCCAGCTTTATCGGGTTGTCAAGGCAAGGCAACTCCTACACTAAGGCAAGTGGCTCACTCGGGGCCAAATCCAACAGAAGTTTCCTCATCTAATGGGAGAAATCAATGCAATGGAGACCATTTCTTCCTAAGGGGGGAGGATTGATCCAAGTGGATATTGGTGGCCACCCACCTATTCCAACTGGCTCCTCGTGTCCGTTTTTTGTTCAACACGTTCTTCTGTATTGCTTTGTAATTGTGGGTTCTACACTTCTCGGGTTGTCTGAAGCCCCACATATCCTCCAGGTGGATATGGGTGGCCTCTCGCCTAATACAATTGGCTTATTTTGTATGTTTTCATGTCAACACATCTTGTTGTACTTTCAGGGCCGTTTTGGGGCCCTAAATGCTGTTTTTTTGGCTCACCACAGTCCAACTGTAAACAGAGTCAGAGATTGATGACAGAATGTGTATTTTTCTGAAAGACCTTTCCAACGGGCTATCACGCGCCTAAAACGAAGGTCAAATGTAAAGGTTTCGACCCTGGGAAGTTGAGGTACTAAATTACACCAACTTACCCATATGGCCTACATGACTTTTGGTGTTTCACCTTCTAGGGTTAGGTTTTTGGATGTCTAGGGTTTTGGCATTCAGGAATAATATCAAAAAGGCCTCTGGAGCCTCATTGTAATCAATTTTGCTCAGACGGATGCGCGTAGCAGCCACATCTCTTCTCAGAGATAGCTACCACCATTCAAGCAAGTGTTTTAGTTCTGCAGTTTTACAATTTCAGTCTATTTCATTATTTAATAGAAGATATTGTTCACTGGATATTTGTGTTTTTCTTCATATATCTGTGTTTATTGTATTCAATCTATTAATCAGTTCGTTCCACTCCTAAATCCAGATCAAAATTATAAACTTCAACAATTATTAAGAATATCATAATTTGACAATAGTTTCACTCACGAACTTTGAATGAACTCTGACAATAGCTTCACTATTTACCCAGTCACTCACGAACTTTGAAAAGATGACCAGAAAATTAAAAAAACTTGAAACATCTACGACTCAATTGTCATCATTCCAGAGCTTCATTTAATTCAAATTGTAATGTGGTTGAAAAATGTAAAAGTTAAATTGTGTTGGATGACGATATTTTAAAACAAACAATACATATTTTTCTTTATTTTTAATTCTAAGGATGTTTTGTTTTTTAATTTTATTTTGTTTTAGAGAATCAAAATCCATGCACAAATCTATGGATGTTTAGAAAAAAATTGGATTCAACTGGATTCTTTTCAAAGAAAAACCTTGATGATGTTTAAGGTTATTAATTTAGTAGCATTTTCAGTTTTACTTTAGGGTTATCGGTTTAGTAGCATTTTCAGATTTATTTTGATGTGCAATCGTATAGTTGATGATGTTAAGATGATGCTTAGGGTTATCAGTTTAGTAGCATTTT